>JAPMUY010008595.1:62500-70507 GCA_026901105.3 Galaxias olidus | reverse complement strand
ATTGGCGTGTGTTGTATATACTGGCCAGCCCAGTAATTACCTGTCACTCAGACCGGACCGATGGCAGGGACCCCTCCACCCCAGCTTAACATAGACCCCTAAACCCCCTGCTCCCAGCCCCTTCATTTCCTTCTCCCATGAGACCAACCCTCTCTCTCTCTCTCTCTCTCTCTCTCATTTTCTCTTCCCCCTGTTTCTCTTACTCCTTCGCTCTCTCCGTCCCGTCCTCCTGCTCAGTATTTGTCTCTCTTTTATTTTTTTTGCTGCATATCAATAATAAGGACCAGGGGCGAGAGAGAAGGTGTGATATATCCAAAGGGATATGTTCCTGTCATTGGAAGAGAAGATGAAGGTAGAAGCTACACCCATCTTTGAAAAGGGTGCTATGCCTTCCCCAAGCTCCAGACTTATCTAATCGATGAGCAGTCGGGAAAAAACCGAGATTAAGGCAGAATGCTGCTACATTATTAACTGTTATTGATCTTTGCAATAGCCTAACTGGAAACCTAAGTCCAATTTATGTTACGGCATCATCAAAAGCCTTGTGGGGATTCATTATATAAAGCAACAGCTTCAAATATAGATGTGTAGGCCCTAGGAGTAAAATATATCAGACGTAAAAAATAAACTGAAAAACAGCCTTGGCCGTGCCGATGCGTTTGCCGCGCTCTTTTCGCGAGCCCTCTCCCCCTTCTTCTGCTTCGGATGACGCGAGTTAGAGCGGGAAAGGTTTAAAGCGTTGGCCAAAAATGGAAAGAGCGTGCAGGCGGGGCTGACTCTTATGTCAGTCATTGAGCGACCAAGAGCTCGAGATGTGCAAGGAATAAAAAGCATGAATTACTCAAATTGAGCTCTTGACCGTTTAAGTATAATATTATAGGTCATTACTGTTAGTATAGGTCATTAAACCGCTGTAATGATATCTTGGGGATTTCGAAAAAGATAAATACAATGCTTGACCTTTAAACAGGAAGGTGTAAGCGCAGTTTGTTCAGTCTTTCAGACACGCATTGATGTTCGGTCAAAACCACTTTTCTATAACAACATGTAAGATTTTGATGCTGAGAAATCGGGGTTTTGCTAAGGGACAAGTTTTGGTGTGTTTTCTATAGGCCTAATTTAAGATATTATCGTTATCTTAAATCAAAGTGTAAAGGTCGATCAACTTATTTAATCAGGGGACCTCAGAATGTGTTCTTATCTTGGATCTTTCCTTTTTGATGTAAAGTCTCTTAGAAAAATAAAACAGCTGTTTGTTTAAATATGTTCCAAGTGTCTTAGAATATCTTGGAACATATTTAAACAAACAGCTATAACCCCCCTCAAAACATATTGGCCAGTTCAAAAGTGTCCATTGAAGATGTATCTTTGCAAGCTGTGTGTGTGTGTGTGTGTGTGTGTGTGTGTGCATGTGTGCGTGTGTGCGTGTGTGCGTGTGTGTGTGTGTGTGTGTGTGTGTGTGTGTGAGAGAGTGTGTTTATGTGTCTGTGTGTGGATATGTGTGTGTATGTGTATGTGTGTGTGTGTGGCTACATCAACACCATCTAGGCCCCACTCATCTTGAATGCCAACGGAGCCCGTACTCCAAGGTCAGGTGGCCGAGAGGGATTGGACAGGGTAACAGAGCAGAACGGGACACAACTACTACGACCCCATCCCCGTCGGTCAACGAGCCCCGCACACGCTCACTGCGTCTGGCAGCTGCTGGTCACCATGGAGACACAGAGGCCGTTCCACTCCCCCATCAATACAACTTGAGTGATTTTGTCCTTGCTGCTCTAAATCTATGAAATACATGTCCAGATGGTTGAATAAAGGAAAAGATAAGTGTTTGGGAAGTCCTTTTTATGAAACAGGCTGAAGCAGAGGAGCATCCACCCATAGAAGACGTCCTATGGAGACGAATGGCTGCCATTTGTAATGTCTTAAGAGTCCATTCCTTAAATGGTCCATTCTTTATGGGCGGTCAGTCCGGCGCAGTGCGTGACCGGAATGAAGCTACTGTGTGTGTGTGTGTGTGTGTGTGTGTGTGTGTGTGTGTGTGTGTGTGTGTGTGTGTGTGTGTGTGTGTGTGTGTGTGTGTGTGTGTGTGGGTGCGTGTGTGTGTCTGTGTCCATGTAAGTGTGTGTGTAGGTGTGTCCGTGCGTGCGTGTGCGTGTGTGCGTGTGTGTGTGTGTGGGTCTGTGTATCTGTGTAAGTGTGTGTGTGTCTGTGTATCCGTGTAAGTGTGTGAAAGAGAGTGAGAGAAGAAAAGAGTGTGCATGTATGTGACAGAGAGACACTGAGAATGATACTTTAAAATATTGCATATAGTGACAGATGACAATGTATATATTTGGCCATGCAGTGCCTGGTGTGTTTCCAGCAGTGTGTACGGAGACACAATACATCCATCAGGGAAAGTTTGCCAGGAGGGGCAAGATACAGGACACGTGTGTGTGTGTGTGTGTGTGTGTGTGTGTGTGTGTGTGTGTGTGTGTGTGTCTGTGTGTGTGATAACAGGTGGCCTCCTCAGGCCTGAGGCTCTGCCGGTCAATAAGACGTTGCCAAATGACCTTCCTTGGCGAGAGGGGAAAAGGTGAGGTGAAATGAGATGCCATTAAACCACCTGCTGTCTGTGTGTGTGTGTGTGTGTGTGTGTGTGTGTGTGTGCAAGCACTCGCAATACAGTAAAAGCATTTCGCTTCTGTCGACATGGTTGACCTCTGCTATCCATCTAAGTCAAAGCACAAACCAATCCAACCACATTAGATGCTAATGAACCAACCTAAGGGGTCACGGTTTCTCGGTCAAACACAGGACGCTTGACGAAAATTCAATCCACTCTATTGAATTAAATAAAACAGCTGATGAAAGAACAAGATTATGTTCTGACCTGTGCAGCATCTACCATAAGTCAACAACGTATTATATAATTATTTTTAAAAAAAATTTTTATTTTTTATTTTTTTTGCTGCTATATATATTCTGGCCTTCTTGATGTGTCAATTCTAGCTAGAATAATTACTAATTAAACCCAGCGCCGCGTCATGTCACGGTATGAGCCCGGGTCGTTCTGCAGTCTCGCTGTCCGAGCCCTGGAATGGCGCTGTCCACGGTGCTGATCTCCTGCTCGGTTCGTGAGCTCACATTAACCACTTCAACTGTCTTTGTAAGTGGGCATCCTGCGTTCATGCGCTCGGGACCGTTACAATCACCCACAGATGATCGCTCACGCGCTCATGCACACTTCCAATTAACGCAGTAATTTTGGCCCAGCCCTACAGAATAATTAATTTAGAAAAGTGGTAGACTTGATTGATGACTATTTTCAGATGTATTTACATTTGATGGATTCATAGAGGAAACGTATTTTATCCTGCCCGACGCACACGTGATTTCTCTCTCTGTATTCTGGGGTGCGAAATCACACAGACACACCCCCACCAAGTGATATAATGAAGGAATTCCTATGTCTAACGGAATTACAACTAGAATACAGTTTCCACTTCCTCGGCTATGGCTCGTTGTTGTCGTGGCAGGATGAATGAGTTTGAAGGTATTTTTGCTTTCAAGTAACTGTTTTTGACAGCTTAACCCTTAAACCTTGGTCGCGTCAATGAGGCGCACAAATGCCGGAGCCGAGTTGAGCAGTTTCAACAGGCATGCAAGTTCGCCTCCACTAACCGTTTTTTTAGGATCCAACTGAGAGCCGTTATGGACGAAACCTGAGTGGGGTTTCTTTGGCTTTGAGTGCAGTTCTCCGCCGTTAAATTTGGGGCTGCGAAGTGTGCATACAGCAAACATATATTTTTTAAATAACTGATCTAAGGATCAACTTGACAAAGCGAACCTTCTGGTGTATTGCATGAGATGGCTTGAAAACGAAAAAAAAGGAGAAAAGGAACAGAAAGAGGAGCGGACAGATAACTGCGATCGAGGGACCTCCTATGGTTTCTATAGGTTCCCCGCTCTAAGCAATCTGCAAGCACCTTTGGCTACAGCGAACATCCCGCAACCTAACCAACTCCACTTGCGTTCTATTTCTAAAAAACGTTCTTTTCAAAACTGGCACGTGTAAGGAAACCAAATGAAGAAAAACATACCTCAAATTCAAGATGGGCAACGAGTATTATGTAGTTAAATTTAATGAGAAATGCTAAAAAGCTGTGGGGGCAATAAAAAAAGGGAGTACAAAAAGTGGATTACCAAATCGCTTGGAGCTGTGGCGCACGGCACATGCACACTCCAGTGGGGAGTTGCCAAGGCTACGCTTGAATCAGAGCAGGTTCCTCGCGCTTTGATTTGTGTGTTTTTGAAGTACACAGGTGTTACATTAGCCTATTCCACCGCTGCACAAAACTGCAACTATGTTATGTAAATGCTACCACCGCCTCAGCAGGAATGCGTTTAGTCCGGATTCTTTGACGTATTCCTGATTGGATACTGTTTGCTTTTGGGGAGAAAGCGGAAAACGAGAAAACCCCGCGGAAAAGAAAGATTCTGAGGATTATTAGCAGGCAGCGAACATTTCATTGATGTCTCTCAAGGTAAACATTTTAAAGCATAATTTCATTATAGGGTTATTTTAAAAATGCTTTTCCAAATTAAAATATCACTATTAAAATGGGCCCATATGGTATTTCTAATATACATTTGTAGCCTGATATTTTATTGGTTATTCAAGGCAACAAACTTGTGCAGTCCATTGATTAATTCAAATGTGCATTGCTTCTTACGCACAATGGACGAAGATTGCATGACAGAGAGAGAGAGAGCAGCATGGGTTTGTGTGTGTGTGTGTGTGTGTTTCAGAGAAAGATGAAGCGAGAGAGGTAGAAAGAGAGATAAAGAATAGTGAAAAATTGTTTCCTTAATTACAGGAAACCTTTAACGTTATTAGGACTATATTACATCAAAGGTGGCATATTGATATGGATTTTCAACCTCCTTAAGAGAATTGAAAATTTCGAGAACATTTTGCTCTGACAGCATGCGGTATAAAACCCAAATTAAATCACTTCTGTTCTATTGACCAGGTGTGATTAAATTAAAATGGTGGGATAATATTTAGATATACACTTTTTGAATTACAGTTTAACGGTTAAAATGTTCGTTTTGAAGTTGCCTCAGGTTTTAAACGGCAGGAAGACCATTCAACATGTTATTTCTCTCTGAGAATGGAATGCCAAAATAACAGAAGCAATGTTGCCTTTTCTTTTTTTCGTGGCAGAGAATAGTAGGCTATAAAGCCCACGACTAATCAACGTTTTCCTATAGAACCTCTATATCATTAGCCAACAGGGAGCGCTCTTCCAAATAATTGATCCCTGGATTTTCCCGTTGAACCGTGGACTTTTCTTTTTTAATATACTTGACGTGTACAGTTTACTGCAGCGTTGAGGACATTAAATATCCCTGGATTCAAGTAAATTTCATTACACAAATCAACAGTAGTGCGCTTTCAGAATTTGTCGGTTAACCTATACAAAACATCGTGATGGATTGAGATGTGGCCTATCCAGGTGACTGCCTCCATCTCTCTCGTTCATGGACGATAAGCCTGACAGTATCCCTTCAAGGTCAATTCTTCCTCCTATTTCCCTCCTCCACATTGTCCTTCCTGAATTTCCCATCTCCTTTGCGTAATCATCTCATTGTTCATCACAAAGGTGGACACCTCCCGTTGGCTCCTTACTGGCTTAGTTAAAGTAAGCCAATCAGCATCGAGGATACATAGATTGGGTTTTTTTTCTGGTTGTTGCTTCCTTTAGAAAAATGTGGATTGAGCTTCACCAGACATCATTGTAAGAAATGTAAATGTTGCCTGTTCAGTTGACACTTTGTTGCATTTGTGAGTGTGTGTGTGTGTGTGTGTGTGTGAGTGTGTGAGCGTGTGCGTGTGCTATAGGAGTAGTTCACTGTTAATGTTTTACCTTACTTGTTCATAGCTCCCGGAGTTGTTCTGGTCACCGAGATAGTTTTTATGCCAGTTGGGCTGTTTTTGAATAAATACTTTTCCCCCGTGCTTTTAGCTGCAATTCTAACAATGTCACTACAAATGGATAGATGAAAGCTTAGTCTGAGTGTTGTTGTTTTGAGTGAACAATTGTTAAACATATTGATTCAGAACCACCAAAATGGATTCCTATTCCTTTGACACATACCTGTCAGTCTCCTCAGCCAGTTACAAAGGCAATAGAAAGCCTTGAATAATCTCTCTGGCTAAGCCTTGTTGTGTCTTTCACAATCAGACTCTCCTCTGCCTTCAAGACAACCACGTGACCCACATAACTCAGACATGCTACCAGCAAATCACACACACACACACACACACACACACACACACACACACACACACACACACACACACACACACACACACACACACACACACACACACACACACACACACACACACACACACATACAGCACATTAACTAACATCACCCACATACACACACCTGTGTTTTGCATACAATAACTCAGAAACACACACACACACACACACACACACACACACAGATACACAAAGAGCACATTATCTTACATTGCCCACACACATACACACACACACACACGTGTGTATACGCATACATACACCTGTGTTTTGCATACAATAACTCAGAAACACACCCGCACACGCACAGGTCCGCTGCACATCATAGGTAGGTCCCTAGGTAAAGTGCCTCCACACCCCAGTGGAGCAGTGAATAGTCGTCTGGCTGGGCTGCCAGGCAAACGCCTTTAAACAGCTCAAGCCCACTCTGGGGAGCTCACACACGACTGCATGGAGGCGATCTCATCAGAGGGTAAACACACACGCATGCTCTCTCTCTCCATCTCTCTCTCTCTCTTTCTCCATCTCTCTCTCTCTCTCTCCATCTCTCTCTCTCCGTCTCTCTCTCTCTCTCCATCTCTCTCTCTCCATCTCTCTCTCTCCGTCTCTCTCTCTCACACACACACAAACACAGGGACAGATTCCGACAGAACCCAGTGGTGCAGGGACAATAGTGTCGATATGGTAGTGAGTCCACTTTACAGAGCAGAGAGAGACGAGTGTGTGTGTGTGTGTGTGTTCACGTTCTTCTCCAGGGACTCTCACCTCTGACCCTAGGTGTTAATAATAATCACCTGTAAAAGTTTGTCTGAGGATGTGGGACATGTAAAGGTCACAATCTGTGTTATTATACCACCTGTTCACCTGTATAGTGTGTCAGGGTATACGTGTGTGTGTGTGTGTGTGTGTGTGTGTGTGTGTGTGTGTGTGTGTGTGTGTGTGTGTGTCTGTGTGTGTGTATACACTGGTATGTATCACAATCTGTGTTATTATACCACCTGTTCACCTGTATAGTGTGTCAGGGAATACGGGTGTGTGTGTGTGTGTGTGTGTGTGTGTGTGTGTGTGTGTGTGTGTGTGTGTGTTTATACACTGGTATGTGTCACAATCTGTGTTATTATACCGCCTGTTCACCTGTATAGTGTGTCAGGGTATACGGGTGTGTGTGTGTCTGTGTGTGTGTATACACTGGTATGTGTCACAATCTGTTATTATATCGCCTATTCACCTGCGTAGTGTGTGAGTGTATACTGGTGTGTATGTGTACTCTGTATATAGTGGTGTGTGTGTGTGTATATACTGGCATGTGTGTGTGTGTATATACTGGTGTGTGTGTGTGTGTGTGTGTGTGTGTGTGTGTATATACTGGTGTCTGTGTGTGTACAGGATGTCTGTGTGTGTATATACACTGATGGCTGTGTGTGTGTGGGTACTGGTGTCTGTGTGCATACTGGTGTGTGTGTCTGTTTGAGAAAGATAGCATATTTTGCATTATGTACAGTCTAATAAGTAATATTGTTGTCATATTTAAATATCAGGAGGGTGTTTATGCAACGTTGGTAGACTTTGGTAAGGGCCTCGTCCCAGGATGCAGTGATCCAGATGTTGGCAGGTTTGTCAGTGATCCAGATGTTGGCAGGGTTGTCAGTGATCCAGATGTTGGCAGGGTTGTCAGTGATCCAGATGT
>JAPMUY010008595.1:52500-57500 GCA_026901105.3 Galaxias olidus | reverse complement strand
TTTCTACCCAGACACAGACACAGACCAGCCTTTCTCCACAGACACAGACACAGACCAGCCTTTCTCCACAGACACAGACACAGACACAGACCAGCCTTTCTCCACAGACACAGACACAGACCAGCCTTTCTCCACAGACACAGACACAGACCAGCCTTTCTCCACAGACACAGACACAGACCAGCCTTTCTCTACAGACACAGACACAGACCAGCCTTTCTCCACAGACACAGACACAGACACAGACTCAGACCAGCCTTTCTCCACAGACACAGACCAGCCTTTCTCCACAGACACAGACACAGACCAGCCTTACTCCACAGACACAGACACAGACCAGCCTTTCTCCACAGACACAGACACAGACACAGACCAGCCTTTCTCCACAGACACAGACCAGCCTTTCTCCACAGACACAGACCAGCCTTTCTCCACAGACACAGACGCAGACCAGCCTTTCTCCACAGACGCAGACCAGCCTTTCTCCACAGACACAGACGCAGACCAACCTTTCTCCACAGACACAGACCAGCCTTTCTCCACAGACACAGACCAGCCTTTCTCCACAGACACAGACGCAGACCAGCCTTTCTCCACAGACACAGACCAGCCTTTCTCCACAGACACAGACCAGCCTTTCTCCACAGACACAGACCAGCCTTTCTCCACAGACACAGACGCAGACCAGCCTTTCTCCACAAACACAGACCAGCCTTTCTCCACAGACACAGACCAGCCTTTCTCCACAGACACAGACACAGACCAGCCTTTCTCCACAGACACAGACCAGCCTTTCTCCACAGACACAGACCAGCCTTTCTCCACAGACACAGACGCAGACCAGCCTTTCTCCACAGACACAGACCAGCTTTTCTCCACAGACACAGACCAGCCTTTCTCCACAGACACAGACCAGCCTTTCTCCACAGACACAGACCAGCCTTTCTACCCAGCCTTTTTGGGGGATAAGGTTAGGGTGGCGAGGAAGCAGACCTAAAGAGAATTGAAAATGAGCAGAAGAAAGTGAAGTGGCCGACAGAAGATGAGAGAAAAGGATTGGAGAAGGGAGCGAGAGAAGGAGGGAGAGGAGAGAAAGAGAAAGAAAGAAAGAGAAAGAGGATGTGTCACATCACAGATGGATAGGGTTGACCTTTTCTGACTCGACACCACGATGTGAACAGTGTGAATCATATCAACTAGCTGAATCATATGACCTGTCTGAATCATATCAACTAGCTGAATCATATGACCTGTCTGAATCATATCAACTAGCTGAATCATATGAACTGTCTGAATCATATCAACTAGCTGAATCATATGAACTGTCTGAATCATATGACCTGTCTGAATCATAACCACTGTGAACTTTCTAAATCATATGACTTGCCTGAATCATAACCAATGTGAGCTGTCTGAATCATATGAACTGTCTGAGTCATATCAACTGTCTGAATCATAACCAATGTGAACTGTCTGAATCATATGAACTGTCTGAGTCATATCAACTGTCTAATTCATAACCAATGTGAACTGTCTGAATCATATGAGCTGTCTGAATCTTAACATATGTGTCGTGCACGCACACATGTACACATAGACCATGTTTTCATCTGTAAGCTCTGTTTTTACAAAGCTAGGCTCTGCATGGAATTGCATGGAATTGATTCAAATCTCAACGGATTTAGTCAGACGATGTAGTTTTAATGTTTGAATGGAAGGCCAGTCGCTGGGGGTGACACGCTTTGCTGTGGAGGGGGAGAGGTGTGACCACGTTACACACACACACACACACACACACACACACACACACACACACACACACAGGACACTTGCTGGGAGAGAGACACACACACACACACACACACAGAGAGACACACACACACACACACACACAGAGAGAGAGACACACACACACACACACACACAGAGAGAGAGAGACACACACACACACACAGAGAGAGAGACACACACAGAGAGAGAGAGAGAGACACACACACAGAGAGACACACACACACAGAGAGAGAGAGACACACACACAGAGAGAGAGACACACACACAGAGAGAGAGAGAGAGAGACACACACAGAGAGAGAGAGAGAGAGACACAGAGACGCACACACACACAGAGAGAGAGACACACACACAGAGACGCACACACACAGAGACGCACACACACAGAGAGAGAGAGAGAGAGAGAGAGAGAGAGTCACACACAGAGACGCACACACACACAGAGAGAGAGACACACAGAGACGCAGACACACAGAGAGAGAGAGACACACACAGAGATGCACACGCACACACACAGAGAGAGAGGGAGACACACAGAGACGCACACACAGAGAGAGAGAGTCACACACAGAGACGCACACACACACACACACACACACACACACACACACACAGAGAGTCACACACAGAGACGCACACACAGAGAGAGAGAGAGAGAGAGAGAGAGAGAGAGTGAGAGAGACACACACAGAGACGCACACACACACAGAGAGAGAGACACACACAGTGATGCACACACACGCACACACAGAGAGAGAGAGAGAGACACACTCAGAGATGCACACGCACACGCACACAGAGAGAGAGAGAGAGACACACACACACAGAGATGCACACGCACACACACAGAGAGAGAGAGACACACACAGAGACAGAGAGACACACACAGAGATGCACACACACACACACACAGCGAGACACACACACGCACACACACACACACACACACACACATACACAAGCTTCCTACAGTGCTAGATAGACTGGGGCATGTCTGACTGAAGCCAGTACTGCTAATGGCTTTGGCCTAAAGGGGCTTTTTCTTCCATGTTGTTCTTAGGCTGGTGAGTAAATATGCACTGGGCCAGGCAGAGCTAATGGGCTGTGGGCATTCCCCCTTTGTTGTTGTTGTTGTCTGTCAAGGTTATGTTGCCGTGGAGACCTAGCTCTGGGACTCTGTAATGACTTACACAGAACAGAAGCATTGTGGGTACATTTTAGGATGGTTCTGGGAGGAACCAATAGGATTGGGTTTTCTAGATCTCTTCCTTGTTCACTAGGGGCTGGGCATGCCTTTGCTGTCTGTCCTAGTTTAACTTTGATTCGTCCTTTCTGACCTGGCTCCCTGCTGGTATTTGGTCTGGCTCAGCTTGGTAAGGCTCGGCACTGAATGGACCGAACGTGAAGGGGACGTTATTGTAACTTGGAAATCTTTTACAAATGTGAGATAATTTGTTTGAACAAAATAACAAAAACAAAACACAAATATACATGTTTAACAGAATTTAGTAGGCTTAGATTGACTAATCCCAAATTGTTTTTGTATACGATATTGTTTCAGCAATATAACATTAGATATAGATGTGAAAGAGTAGCAGAGAAATGGCTGGTTCCTTGAGACAGTAAATGAGTGGTTTCTGGTCCCGCTGTGTGTGTTGCTGCAGGTAGCTGCTGGTGTTTGATTCAGTGAATGAGCTGGTTCAGTGTGTGTTGCTGCAGCAGTAGCTGCTGGTGTTTGATTCAGTGAATGAGCTGTTTCAGTGTGTGTTGCTGTAGCAGTAGCTGCTGGTGTTTGATTCAGTGTGTTGCTGTAGCAGTAGCTGCTGGTGTTTGATTCAGTGAATGAGCTGTTTCAGTGTGTGTTGCTGTATAGTAGCTGCTGGTGTTTGATTCAGTGAATGAGCTGTTTCAGTGTGTGTTGCTCTATAGTAGCTGCTGGTGTTTGATTCAGTGAATGAGCTGTTTCAGTGTGTGTTGCTGTGTAGTAGCTGCTGGTGTTTGATTCAGTGAATGAGCTGTTTCAGTGTGTGTTGCTGTGTAGTAGCTGCTGGTGTTTGATTCAGTGAATGAGCTGGTGTGTGTTGCTGCAGGTAGTGTGTTGCTGCAGCTCTAGTAGCTGCTGGTGTTTGATTCAGTGAATGAGCTGTTTCAGTGTGTGTTGCTCTATAGTAGCTGCTGGTGTTTGATTCAGTGTGTTGCTGTGTGTTGCAGTAGCTGCTGGTGTTTGATTCAGTGAATGAGCTGTTTCAGTGTGTGTTGCTGTATAGTAGCTGCTGGTGTTTGATTCAGTAAATGAGCTGTTTCAGTGTGTGTTGCTGTAGCAGTAGCTGCTGGTGTTTGATTCAGTGAATGAGCTGTTTCAGTGTGTGTTGCTGTATAGTAGCTGCTGGTGTTTGATTCAGTGAATGAGCTGGTTCAGTGTGTGTTGCTGCAGCAGTAGCTGCTGGTGTTTGATTCAGTGAATGAGCTGTTTCAGTGTGTGTTGCTGCAGCAGTAGCTGCTGGTGTTTGATTCAGTGAATGAGCTGTTTCAGTGTGTGTTGCTGCAGGTAGCTGCTGGTGTTTGATTCAGTGAATGAGCTGTTTCAGTGTGTGTTGCTCTATAGTAGCTGCTGGTGTTTGATTCAGTGAATGAGCTGTTTCAGTGTGTGTTGCTCTATAGTAGCTGCTGGTGTTTGATTCAGTGAATGAGCTGTTTCAGTGTGTGTTGCTGCAGCAGTAGCTGCTGGTGTTTGATTCAGTGAATGAGCTGTTTCAGTGTGTGTTGCTGTATAGTAGCTGCTGGTGTTTGGGAGCTGAGCAGCAGGAGAGGACTTCACAGTGTTGATTGACAACAGCTCTCTCTCTCTCTGCCTAGCCATGTAATCCCATTTACTCACTGTGTGTGTGTGTGTGTGTGTGTGTGTGTGTGTGTGTGTGTGTGTGTGTGTGTGCGTGCGTGCGTGTGTGTGTGTGTGCGTTTCCGTGGCTCACGCACACACGTGTGTATTAGCAACAAGAGTACACAAATATATAAGCGAATGATTGTGTGCCAGCTCTATGGTAAACAAACAAAATGGCCTCTCTCTTTCTCTCTCTCTCTCTCTCTCTCTCTCTCTCTCTCTCTCTCTCTCTCTCTCTCTCTCTCTCTCTCTCCCTCTCTCTCTCCCTCTCTCTCTCTGTCTCTCTCTCTCCCTCCGTCCTCTGTGAGAGCAGATAATGAGGAGTTATG
>JAPMUY010008595.1:30000-32500 GCA_026901105.3 Galaxias olidus | reverse complement strand
GTCTCTCTGTCTCTGTCTGTCTCTCTCTCTCTCTCTCTCTCTATCTGCAGCTCTCTGTTACCTCTTATCTAAAGTTGTTTATACTCACAGAGCTACTTTCCTTAAGGCATATCTGTGTAAACACACACACACACACACACACTAACATGCACACACACAGATGCACAAATAGTGTCCCCACACACAGAACTTCCATATGTAAGGGAACAGTGAGCCAGGCACCCCACACGGAACTGCCTAGATATCAGTGTGTGTATCCGAGTGTGTATCAGTGTGTATCAGTGTGTGTGTGTCAGTGTGCATCAGAGTGTGTATCAGTGTGAAAGAGTGTATATGTAAGGAGTGTTGTATCAGTGTGTGGAGATCACTGAACTGGCTGGCTGACCTTTACGGACTGGGGAAAGGGGGACAGATGGAGAGGGAGAGAAAGAGAGAGGGAGAGAGGGATAGAAAGAGAGAAGGAGAGAAAGAGAGAGAGAGAAAGGGTGAGGAAGAGGTAGATATCATGGGAAAGGTTTGAGGAAAAGAGGAGAAAAGGCGGCATGGAGAAAGAGAGGGAGGAAAGAGGAGAGTTAGAGGGAGATGAAGTAAACAGATAACCATAGAGTAACCCAACTTTGGACTGTGTCTAAGCCACCACTATGTGTGTGTGTGTGTGTGTGTGTGTGTGTGTGTGTGTGTGTGTGTGTGTGTGTGTGTGTGTGTGTGTGCATGCATGTGTGTGTGTGTGTGTGTTTGTGTGTGTGTGTGTGTGTGTGTGTGTGTGTGTGTGTGTGTGTGTGTGTGTGTGTGTGTGTGTGTGTGTGTGTGTGTGTGTGTGTGTGTGTGTGTGTGTGTGTGTGTGTGTGTGTGTGTGTGTGTGTGCGCACACGTGTGCGTGTGTGTGTGTGTGTGTGTTTGTTCACAGGTGTGCGTGTATACTTGTCTGCCGGTGTCTCTAGATTCCCGATAAGGGTCCCATTATTTCCAGCTACACTTTGTTTGGGGAGGAGAGAGGCGTTGCATTCGTGACTTGGCAGTGGCTGGAGGGGTGGAGCTGGAGGGCGTCTGTAGCGCTCCATGCTGAAGTATTTAGGATGTATGAACCACTGCAGGAAAGGTCAACACACTGATGAGTCACGAAGCCCGCTCTTTAATTGAAAAGTCTGTCTGCCTGCCTGTCTGTCTGTTTGCCTGTCTGCCTGTCTGTCTGCCTGCCTGTCTGTCTACATGCCTGTCTGTCTGGCTGCCTGGCCACACTTTTTAAATCCATCTGTTCTCACTCCCTCCCTTCCTTTCTTCTCCCTCTCTCCTTTTTTCACCACTCAGCCAGTCCTCCTTTCTTTCTGTGCGGCTCTCTTTCAGCGGACGGAACAGAGAAGCCCTCCCGCCAGCAGCAGTGGCAGCCCACACCCACACAATGCAGGCAGGCAGGCAGGCAGGCAGGCAGGCAGGCAGGCAGGCAGGCAGGCAGGCAGGCAGGCAGGCAGGCAGGCAGGCAGGCAGGCAGGGGTTAGATATATAACCTGTCTAAACAGTGAGGGGGTTAGATATATAACCTGTCTAAACAGTGAGGGGGTAGTAGAAGGTGTTTTCCCAGAACTGGAGAGAAGCGTGGAGCGTCTATTCTCTGCTATGACGACAGCCTGACTGATAGCTGTGACAAGAAGGCCTTTTGGCTCACATGACCTGCTAATGTCCCTGTTAGACATGTTTTGATGATATGAAAATATCTTTAGCGGGTAATATTTAAAATTACCGCTGAATGTTAATTTAAAATAATTTCTCACGTAAATGTGTGAACGATGTTTACAATATTTCTTTTAAACGTGGTTGAAATAGCAAGCACCGCCTGAATTGTAAGAACCACAACATTCTCACTCACCAAGGGGACGGAAAAGGATGGGGGGAGGAGGGGTGGAGAGAGAGGGGGAGGGAAGAGAGGGACACTGGGAGAACGGAAGGGAGAAAGGGTAGAGGGTGAGAGTCAAAGCCACAGGTTCCTAGAGTCAAAGCCACAGGTTCCTACAGTCAAAGCCACAGGTTCCTACAAAGCCACAGGTTCCTACAGTCAAAGCCACAGGTTCCTAGAGTCAAAGCCAAAGGTTCCTACAAAGCCACAGGTTCCTACAGTCAAAGCCACAGGTTCCTAGAGTCAAAGCCACAGGTTCCTACAAAGCCACAGGTTCCTACAGTCAAAGCCACAGGTTCCTACAATCAAAGCCACTGAATTGAATGTAGCCACACAGCCAGTAGTTTATAGAATTAGTTTTCCATTAAATATTGCTTATAGATTGAATTGTTTAGTTCAAAATTCAAATATGAATGGTTGAAGTCGTCTCTCAAATATACCGTAAGTAGTCTTTCTCTCAAACATAAGTACTCTTTCTCTCAAACATAAGTTGTCTTTCTCTCAAACATAAGTACTCTTTCTCTCAAACATAAGTTGTCGTCTCTCAAACATAAGTACTCTTTCTCTCAAACATAAATTGTCGTCTCTCAAACATAAGTAGTCTTTCTC
>JAPMUY010008595.1:22500-27500 GCA_026901105.3 Galaxias olidus | reverse complement strand
GGTCTGTAACTCTACACTCACATAGATGGATACTTTGGTAGTGTGTACGTCTCAAGTGGAGCGATACAGGGAGCGAAGGAGAGGGAGAGAACAATGGCAGCCAAGGTATTAACTCAAGCAGCTAGAGGTGGTGTTGTTCATTTGACATTCGTGTGACTTGAGGAAGAGCTAATCTCTCGTGATGCTCCCTCTCTCTCTCCCTTTCTCCCTCTCTCTCTCTCTCTCCCTCCTTCCCCCACCCTCTCCCTAGCCCGTCCCCCCCTCTCCCTAGCCCGTTTCTCTCTCTCCCCCCCTCTCCCAAGCCCGTTTCCCTCCCCCCTCTCCCTAGCCCGTTTCTTCCCCCCCTCTCTCCCTAGCCTGTTTCTCTCCCTCCCCCCTCTCCCTAGCCCGTTTCTCCCCCCCCCTCTCCCTAGCCCGCCCCCCCCTCCCTACCCCCCCTCTCCCTAGCCCGTATCTACCTCCCCCCTCTCCCTAGCCCCTTTCTCTCTCTCCCCCTCTCTCCCTAGCCCGTTTCTCCCTCCCCCCCTCTCCCTCCCCCTCTTTCTCTCTCTCTCTTTCTCTCTCTCCTCTCTGTCTCTCTATCTCTCTCTCTGTCTCTCTCTCCCCCCCTACTCTCTCTCTCTGTCGATTTCCTTCACCTTGCTCTGTGTCATACGGCGACGGGTCTGTGTGATGCAGACAACCAATCAAAAGGAACCCCTGCTGATGAAAGCAGCAAATCAAAGACAGCTTCCAGACCTCCTGGGAGAGAAGGGAGGGAGTGGAGGAAGAGCGGAAGGTAGAAGGGAGATGGAGGGAGGAGGGGAGCGAGGGAGGAGGGGAGAATGGAGGTGGAGGAAGAGAGGAAGGGAGGCGGAGGGATATTATGTTTGATAATGTGCACAAGCATGGCTAACCTGTGTGTGTGTGTGTGTGTGTGTGTGTGTCCACATATAAATGGGAGTTAGTCAACATGACATAGGTTATCACTTATTTCGATCCTCATTTTAAACCTTTATTATTACTAATTTACTAATCTCTCTACTTTATGTAATAACTGCCTCTCCTGGTCTCCATATATAATCTCTCTACTTTATTATGTAATAACCGCCTCTCCTGGTCTCCATATATAATCTCTCTACTTTATGTAATAACTGCCTCTCCTGGTCTCCATATATAATCTCTCTACTTTATGTAATAACCGCCTCTCCTGGTCTCCATATATAATCTCTCTACTTTATGTAATAACTGCCTCTCCTGGTCTCCATATATAATCTCTCTACTTTATTATGTAATAACCGTTCCTGGTCTCCATATATAATCTCTCTACTTTATGTAATAACTGCCTCTCCTGGTCTCCATATATAATCTCTCTACTTTATTATGTAATAACTCCTCTCCTGGTCTCCATATATAATCTCTCTACTCTGCCTCTCCTGGTCTCCATATATATCTCTCTACATGTAATAACTCTCCTGGTCTCTATATAATCTCTCTACTTTATGTAATAACCGCCTCTCCTGGTCTCCATATATAATCTCTCTACTTTATGTAATAACTGCCTCTCCTGGTCTCCATATATAATCTCTCTACTTCTCTGTTAGTTTGGGTCCCTTAGCTGTTCTCTGTTCTCCTCAGTTCTCAGTTCTCCTCAGTTCTCCTCAGTTCTCCTCAGTTCTACTCTGTTCTCCTCAGTTCTCCTCTGTTCTCCTCAGTTCTCAGTTCTCCTCTGTTCTCCTCTGTTCTCCTCTGTTCTCTGTTCTCCTCAGTTCTCCTCAGTTCTCCTCTGTTCTCCTCAGTTCTCCTCTGTTCTCCTCAGTTCTCAGTTCTTCTCTGTTCTCCTCTCTTCTCCTCTGTTCTCCTCAGTTCTCCTCAGTTCTCAGTTCTCCTCAGTTCTCCTCTCTTCTCTTCTGTTCTCCTCAGTTCTACTCTGTTCTCCTCAGTTCTCCTCTGTTCTCTGTTCTCCTCTGTTCTCCTCTGTTCTCTGTTCTCTGTTCTCCTCTGTTCTCCTCTGTTCTCTGTTCTCCTCTGTTCTCCTCTGTGAATCAATAGACTGAGATGCTTCCTTTCTGAGGTGCCTGTCATCAGTCATTTAGACAGCAAAGCCACAGCTGTTTGCTTTGGAAGATCACACAAACACACACACACACACACACACACACACACACACACACACACACACACACACACACACACACACACACACACACCTGGCTGGAATGGTTCACACACACACACACACACACACACACACACACACGACTGCGCGCGCGCATACACACACACACACACACACACACACACACAGACACACACACACACACACACACACACACACACACACACACACACACACACACACACACAAGCACACTTTCAGCCACTTCCCAAATAGCAGACAACTACAGCAGGATAAAAGAAACTGCAGTTGTTTTCAATGTTTACTGGATGGGTTTCTACTGAATGGGGGAAGTATTAGTTCAAACTGTTTGGCACAGTTATCTATCTGATGTCTCCTCAATATATCCAATATCTCCACAATGTATCTGCTATCTCCTCACTGTATCTGCTATCTCCTCACTGTATCTGCTATCTCCTCACTGTATCTGATATCTCCTCCATGTATCTGATATCTCCTCCATGTATCTGATATCTCCTCCATGTCTCTGATATCTCCTCCATGTATCTGATATCTCCTAAATGTACCCCATAATATTTGAACGCTACATTCAAGCGGCACTTTGACCCGTCCCCTCATGTAGACGAACTCCTCTCGTAACAATGTAATGGGTTTGTTGGAAGCAGACACTTGTCATTTTAAAGGTAACCGTTAGCCCAGTGAAGCATCACATTAAGTCTTAAGGGTTGGAGAGGAACAGGACTTAGAACCAGCAATAGCCAATAGGCTTGTCAAATGAATGAGTTTTAAAAACAAAACTCCAGCCTTTTGGAGCTGAGGGATTAAAGTGGAATTGGTGGTGCTTGTTTGATTAAATATAAACATTCACAGAACCGGGAACAGATATCTGGATGTAATGTTTAGAAAATGGCCCTGCTTTGATGTAAAAAGTTCATGCTTGGCTGGATAAGATGAACAGCTAGTTAATGTGGGAAAACACAACATCCCAGGAGCCCTGATATATCTCTGACTTTATCTGAAGTCCCAGAGGGCCAGTGACTCTGTTGTTGTGTATACTCTGTACACGAACTGTCTATCAATTCATTAGAGAGAGCGATATTGATCATTTCTCCCCTGTAATTACACACAGTTCAAGTGGAACTGGTGATCGATCAGATCAATGCTTGAGGGACGCTGTTTGTTTACTCAGCGTCCACATACATAAGCTATTGATCTGCAGGATCAATCAATCAGGTGTAGGAGTTATAGGTCAACAACCTTTCCATGTGTTTTACAACGAGAAAGACTTATAATGGCCTGTCTGACTTAAATGAGGGACGGTAGTGTTTTTCAAATGGGGTGTACTTCACAACAAACACATGACATATTTGTTCAGACTTTTAAAACAGATCTGTAACAGTTGAACGTGGCTACATGAATTGACTTCACCTTAAACTGTATAGGATATTCCTTCAGCAATGGGAGTATCAGTCAGCTAGATGTTGACATCAAATGGATACCCATACTTACTGTATGGGTTGTTTTTTTTTGGCTCCTGAAAACAATTGATTTCAATCTTACTGGAGCTTCCTATATTCAGCATTTAAACAAAGCGTATTTACTGGAGAATGCCTTCTCATTGATCTAATCAGATCTTCCTCAGCTGATCAACATTATTTACTATCCACTTGCAGTGTAAGGTGGTTGTATGGGTTATATTATAATAATAATTCACTTGCAGTGTAAGATAGTTGTATAGGCTTTAATATAATAAGAATCCACTTGCATTGTAAGGTAGTTGTATGGGTTATATTATATTAAGAACCCACTTGCATTGTAAGGTAGTTGTATGGGTTATATTATAATAATAATTCACTTGCAGTGTAAGATAGTTGTATAGGCTTTAATATAATAAGAATCCACTTGCATTGTAAGGTAGTTGTATGGGTTATATTATATTAAGAACCCACTTGCATTGTAAGGTAGTTGTATGGGTTATATTATAATAAGAACCCACTTGCATTGTAAGGTAGTTGTATGGGTTATATTATAATAAGAACCCACTTGCATTGTAAGGTAGTTGTATGGGTTATATTATAATAAGAACCCACTTGCATTGTAAGGTAGTTGTATGGGTTATATTATAATAAGAACCCACTTGCATTGTAAGGTAGTTGTATGGGTTATATTATGCCACATGATCAATAGGAGCGCGGGTCTTTGATGTTTCCTCGCCAAAGGAGCCCCTTTGAACAATCCTCACCATGATCATCATGTGTCCATCATATTTCTCTCTCATCTCTTGATGAGTACATTTAGGATTTTAAACCAACAGAACCATTCACTGATGGCGAACCTCCTGACACTGTTTAGACTGAAACCAGATCACAGCCCTGCCAGATATATTCACTGGTTATACTGAAACCAGATCACAGCCCTGTCACAGAGCCTGCCTGGTTATACTGAAACCAGATCACAGCCCTGCCACAGAGCCTGCCTGGTTATACTGAAACCAGATCACAGCCCTGCCACAGAGCCTGCCTGGTTATACTGAAACCAGATTACAGCCCTGCCACAGAGCCTGCCTGGTTATACTGAAACCAGATCACAGCCCTGCCACAGAGCCTGCCTGGTTAGACTGAAACCAGATCACAGCCCTGCCAGATATATTCACTGGTTATACTGAAACCAGATCACAGCCCTGCCACAGAGCCTGCCTGGTTATACTGAAACCAGATCAGTGTTGGACTGGGCTGGGTTTCTTTCTCACAGTCCACTAATAGAATATTGATGTGCTGTTGGAGCCGATTTCAAACTCCTAACGAAGATTAAGGGCTTCAGTTAGACTTTTGCCTGCATAGCCATCCCTCTCCCACTGCTACACGAGTGCTTGGTGGACAGA
>JAPMUY010008595.1:7500-10000 GCA_026901105.3 Galaxias olidus | reverse complement strand
AAGGGGTGTGGGGAGGAGAGTGAGTGAGAGGGAGAAGGGTTGAGGGGAGGAGGGATAGAACAGGGGAGGAAAGGGGTGAGGGGAGGAGGGAGAGTGAGAGGGAGGAGGGGTGAGGGGAGGAGAGAGAGAGACGGGGGGAGGAAAGTGGTGAGGGGAGGAGAGAGTGAAAGGGAGTAGGGGTTAGGGTTGGAGGGGTTAGGGGAGGAGGGAGAGAACGGGGGAGGAAAGGGGTGAGGGGAGGAGAGAGAACAGGGGAGGAAACGGGTGAGGGGAGGAGAGGGAGTGAGAGGGAGGAGGGTTGAGGGAGGAGGGATAGAACAGGGAAGAGAGGAGAGAGAGAGAGAGAGAGAGAGAGAGAGAGAGGGGAGGAGAGAGAGAGAAAGGGAGTAGGGGTTAGGGGTGGAGGGGTTAGGGGAGGAGGGAGAGAACGGGGGAGGAAAGGGGTGAGGGGAGTAGGGCGAGAACGGGGGAGATAAGGGGTGAGGGGAGAAGGGAGAGTGACAGGGAGGAGGGAGGAGGGGAGGAGGGAGAGAACAGGGGAGGAAAGTGGTGAGGGGAGGAGAGAGATAACGGGGGAGGAAAGGAGTGAGGGGAAGAGGGAGAGAACGGGGGAGGAAACTGAGGTTTGGTGCTGTCAGTGGCTGTGTTGATACCTAGACTTTAGGTCAGGGTTCATCTAAGTTTAGGATAGACTTTAGGTCAGGGTTCATCTAAGTTTCGGCTAGACTTTAGGTCAGGGTTCATCTAAGTTTAGGATAGACTTTAGGTCAGGGTTCATCTAAGTTTCGGCTAGACTTTAGGTCAGGGTTCATCTAAGTTTCGGCTAGACTTTAGGTCAGGGTTCATCTAAGTTTAGGCTAGACTTTAGGTCAGGGTTCATCTAAGTTTAGAGTAGACTCCTGTAGGTGTTGGGTTGGTCAGAGTGTTTGATATTGTAAAGATGTCTGTTCAAACGTGCTCAAAAACAACCTCTAGTAGAGCTCTAGTAAATCACCGTCTCTCTCTGTCTCTCTCTCTCTCTCTCTCTCTCTCCCTACCTCTCTCTCTGTCTCTCTCTGTATCTCTCTGTCTCTCTCTCTCTCTCTCTACCTCTCCCTCTCTACCTCTCTCTCTGTCTCTCTCTCTCTATCGCTGTATCTCTCTGTCTCTCTCTCTCTCTCTCTCTCTCTCGCTCTCTCTGTCTCTCTCTCTCTATCGCTGTATCTCTCTGTCTCTCTCTCTCTCTACCTGTCCCTCTCTACCTCTCTCTCTGTCTCTCTCTCTACCTCTCTCTCTGTCTCTCTCTCTCTATCGCTGTATCTCTCTGTCTCTCTCTCTCTCTCTCTCTCTCTCGCTCTCTCTCTTTGTTTCTTTTTCTCTCACTTTTGTTTTGCAGGCGTTCGATGCTTTCATCTACGTCTTCTTTGCTCTGGAGATGGTGGTGAAGATGGTGGCGCTGGGCATCTTTGGCCGTCGCTGTTACCTAGGCGATACATGGAACCGCCTGGATTTCTTCATCGTCATGGCAGGGTGAGAACAACCATCTGCTTTAGCTGCTCTTCCTCTTCCTCCTCCTCTCTTCTCAACGTTCTGCCAGAAAAAAAGGCTCTGCTCTGACTCTGCTTTGGTTGTTTTTCTTCTGTTCTTATTGTTAATTTCTATGCAGCTTTTTAACTGAAACTTCTCTTTTAGAAATCCTCTACCGCCTGTTAGCTAACTTAAAGAGAAAAAACATGGAGGGCAGCCAAGAGCTGAAGCTGCTGCCAGCGTGTAAAGCAAAGCTAGGTCCCCACTCTGCTCTCAGAGACAAGTCACACTCGTGAAAATAAATAAGAAAGGGAGAGGGAGATTTAACGTCTGGGTGGAATTATTCATGGGTCTTCACCCCAGTTAACGACAGACAGTGTTTCCCACTTCCCCATTCCCAGTGGTTTTCAAGTTGTTTTCCGAGTTCAAAACCATGGTAACCGTGTATGGATTAGTATTGTCTTCTTTTTGGATGATCGACGGGGACATCAGCTAGCTATGGAGGGAGGAAGAGGGGTGTGGGGCAGAGAGCACACAGCTAATCTCAGTGTCTACATCCTCGTCTTCCTCTCCTCCTCTTTCTCTTTCCTCCTCTCCACCTCTGACTCTCTCTCTCCGTCTTTATCCGTCAAAGCGGCTCCCTCTGCGCTCTGTCTGCCAAACTAAGTGTGCGACACAGAAAGGCGTCCCCCTGGCAGTGTTGTGGCTGCCACATCGCGGAGCCTGTTGCAGCATGGGGGGAGCGGATAGAACGTAACACGCCTGGGAACTGACATGCCTCAAACAAACAGAGAGGAGCAGGAGAAGCAGGATTAGAGGGGACACCAGCACCATGCTTCACTGTTCAGTTGGGCCGTTTCCTCATGGCATCCCGGCTTGGATCAGTGTGTGTGTGTGTGTGTGTGTGTGTGTGTGTGTGTGTGTGTGTGTGTGTGTGTGTGTGTGTGTGTGTGTGTGTGTGTGTGTGTGTGTGTGTGTGTGTGTCACAGTAGTA
>JAPMUY010008591.1:0-70854 GCA_026901105.3 Galaxias olidus | reverse complement strand
CCACGATAATGGTGATATAGGACTGCCACGCTGTTAAAAAGGATGCTTCTCCATGAATTGGGAAAATAAGTCATTATTCCTGATTCGCTCGACATCCGATCCAGTATCTTCTTCCATACTTTTTTAACAATAAAATAAATTCTCACGTACCCCCTGCAGTACTCCAACATACCCCTAGGGGATACATACCCCCCCATTTGAGTACAACCGGTCCAGTTGGTCAGCGAATTGCTTCTTACCATTTATGAGCGTCTTTCATAGCATCATCCCCCAATAATTCCTTATTTTGTCACTTTTTTCAGAAAATATGATTATGAATATATTTGTCAAAAAGGTGGACATTTAAGCTAAAGCAAGACACATCCATCATGTTAAAAAGTTAGGAATTTTTTTTGGGCTTTAGACCGACAATAGATGAGTAAAATATCAGCCCAACTTTTGAGATAGAAGGGGAAATGCATAAATCCACTATATGCTCTTAAATTATTGATATGGCCACACTAACCAGAATAGGAAAAGTAGGCTTTGCAGGCTCCTCCCGATCGTTGTAGTGTTTGACAATTCGTCATTGTAAACGTTGGTGGGTTGGAGACCAAGTTACATTGACGAGCTTGGCGGTTAAGCAGGTTACTTCACTAAACTTAAATATTCAAACCTCAGGGAAAAGTCAAAAAGGTTCTAGAGTGAATACAGCATTATATTCTGAAAACTTCCCCTTGCCCCCACACACAGGAGATTTGTTGCTAGTTGTTCTCTCTCTAGGGCAATAAATTGTGCCTAAAAGTTAGTTGTGTATTCCCCTCCATGACTGTAGTTTAAGCCACAAACACGGCCTCAGCTTACACAACAGACATGAAAATATTTGCCAAAATGTGGAAACAGCAGTTAACTCAATAATGTAAGTGGCTACATGTTTGTTGTAACCCCACGAATATTATTTCCAGTTACGCTTAGAGTTTATTGTTTTTGTGCTGATCAACAGACGAAGAAATCTGTAACCAATAAATAACCCACGGATCCTAAACAATATTCCTAAGTTAGCCCTGAAAGGTCATGCATCGCTCAGCCTAACCTGTATGTAAAATAAATGTGATAAATATTGCACTGTATTTTCAATATTGTATCATGTTTAAAAAAATATATTCATGTTTGTTTTGTTGTTTTAATGTATATGGATACTGCCTTTAAGCATGACAGTGCTGGAAAAGGACATTGTTTTAGTAGGCTACCCCTGTATAAAAACATAACATAATACCCCAGCTGGTTTCCTTATGTTGTTTATTATTATTATTATTATTAATAATAATAATAATAATAATAATAATAATAATAATAATAATCTAATGGGGCATCTTGTGCTAATCAGATCATTTAATGGCTTCCGTATTTCATTGACATGGTTACTTAAAAGGGTCAGAACATGTACAAAGTTCTTGCCCATATTGATGGTACAAAGACGTATCAACAGTTATTTCCCTTGTTGCAGGAATATAAAATGTTTTCACTGCACCTGGTTATTTGCACATCTCAAGCATTTTCTCACCCTTCTCACTGGTCGGTCAAAGTTACTTTTTTAAAAAGTGGCCCTCTTTTACTAACACATTCTAGCTAAAACTTAATAGCGAAAAGTTGCGTAATGATTTTATGGTACACTCGACCACTAGAAACCAAAACAAGACTTTGAACATCCCTTCACTTGCATTTTTGGCTACCTGGTGGAAGAGAAGCCCATATAAAGACCAGTGTGACTGATAAATGACTGCAAATCCTGCCCCTTTCCTTTTGGGAAAATGCACATGTAAATAAGATGCATCTAAATTAATTTGTCACCATTTTGTGTATCAGGCTATTTATTTTTGTAAGACTACCTTTATTTATTTTGTTTATGGTAACATGTTTTTCAGTTACTCAATTTTGTATTGAACACAATTTTGCCCTTCTTTCAACATTACTGAGAAATACTGTCATGAACGCCAACCTTTTTCAAATCTCCATAGTCTTACAATCTTTCTTCACAAACATAAGCTGTTGCTGCTGTCTGATCTTGATGTTCATGCCCTTGTGTTTGTATTTTTGGTCACAGGTGTGCCAGCACCCCAACTCCCGAATGAGAGAGTGGGGAGCCGAGGCTGTGACAGCCCTCATCAAAGCTGGTTTGACCTTCAAACACGACCCTAAACTGGCCCAGAATCAGGTAGCTAAAATACTATTTTCCCACTACCCAGACAGTTCTGAAAATACTGGCAATGGATTTCACCAAGGCTTAGTGTTTTTAGGTGATCGGCTTGCATAAAAAATTATCGGGTTGCATAAATTATTATTTTTCCCACAAATTCTTTAAAATCTCTACTTTACCATGCTTAAAAATGCACCAAAATTGGCACACATGTCTAGGTCCATTATGTAATACACCCTATGCAATGCCGCCTAGTATCTGTTGGTGGCGCTATAGAAGCAGTTCAAAGTATACAACAAATCATCACAAGTAGGCTGTTAGGGCTAGAAGTCTAAAGCTTTCAGAGCTTGTCCATTGCAGTTAGATGAAACATTCATACACTGGCACCCATGACAAATTATGAAGTCCATTACTGTTTTCAAAAACTGGAGGTCTACCCAAAGTGTCCAAGTCAAAAACCATAGATCCAAATAATACAAAATTGTATACATGAACCATCCAAAATATCTTGTTGATGTCTCCAAAAATGATCCCAACAGCGCATCAAAATGTATTACTGTAAACACTACTGTCCATATCTCAGTGGTTCATTAAACAATCCATGCTCAAAAATTATATAAAAATTCCAAGACTGATTGCATGAAGTATTTACAATTTTAAAACTCTATCTTGAAAACTGATTTTCTTTGGAAATATCAGAGTTTAGTAGTTTTTTGGTTGGATTTGACACTTTGACACTACTACTGTACTACTACTACTGACAACTACTGTATTTCAAACAACTCCTCCGAGACCGTAAAACCAAATTACACCAAAATTGCTGTATACAATCCTCAGATGATTTACTTTCCGAACAGTGCCAAGCTTGTTGATACATTAATAATTGAGTTCACAGTGTATCAAAATATATTACTGTTATTATTCCCATCACGACATAGTAATAAAGGTACTTTTTAAAAAACTTTATTTTTTATAAATGTTCAAAGTCTACAATTATAATTAGATAATTTTATTGATAGCAGGGGGCGATTTTCTTTTGATTGTTACACACCATCTTTAGGTTACTTTTGGTGTGTGGTGGTGACCTTTTGGGTTTCCATCGAAATTAACTAGTCCAAAACATTTAAAAAATATAACTGCAAGCAGTGTATTCAGGCACGTGCAGAGGATGTTAGAGGGGCAGGGGCCCAAATTCATAAAAGGGCACGCTGGTGATTGTTGTTACTAATTAAATAAATATATGCCTGGAATGACTACTTTTGTGACAGTGTTAAAGGGATATGTTAAAATGTATGTATTTAAAACAAACCCATGACTGAGGTTGGTTCAAACACTGCTACATGACAATTAATAAGACATGCAAGAAATTAAGTGTATTTCAGTAAATTATCCTCAGATGTTAACTAGCCCAACTCTTACCTAACCCTCTGACTGACATATTCCCTTGCAGGAGCTCTGTACTGCTGACAAATATGCACTTCCTCTGGCTGCATGGCTGCCTCTCTCGCCTCCATATTACTCTTACCACCTTCTCTATAAAGGCATTAGGCATAATTTGCTTCAGTAATAACTGGCAATACGAAGATGCTGATATTGTATGGCTGAGATACTATTACTATGTGCCAACAAAGTAATAGGCTTCTGAGTCAGGTGTTGTCTCTAAAGCCTCCTCCTCTCTCTCAGGTGTTGCTTGTAAAGCCTCTATCTCTCTCTCAGGTGTAACACTTTCTAAGTCAGTTATCTGTTCTCTCCTGTATGCTGCTGCTGGTACTTGGTTTTAACCATGTATTAAGAGATATGCTACCCTTGGCTGCTTCCTGGCGCTCCTTCTCCTTTCTTTTCTGAGTTCTTTATTTTTTTGACATTGCACTGCAAGCATGATTAGAATGTATCTTGTTTAATTACTTTGTAATGTTTCACAACTCAGATAATTTTCAGCTCCTTTCCCCATGCACCATAACTCTCAATTGACTTACCACACTATTAATTTGTTATATAATTTATTATTATAATAATTATTATTTATTGTTTAATTAGCCTATTATTTTTGTTCATCTTATGCTACCTGCAAGTAAGCATTTTACTGCTCTGTGTACCTGTATACAGTTCACATAACAAATACAAGTACTACTACTACTACTACTACAACACAACACAACATGCGTGATCTTTGTGATCAATTAAGAGGAGGGTAACTGTACAGGGGATCGCCAGGGGCACCAATCTCCTGACCTGATATTTTGATTCACTCAATATATCTGTTCGTCAAGGCAGGCATTGCGCAAACAGGAATTTATCGATTTGAAAGGAAAAAAATAATCTACATTTGAAAAAGGGCTCTTCCCTAATGGAGGGCAAAAGGGCAGGGGCTCAAGCCCCTCTTGAGGTCTATCTGTTCACGTGCCTGAGTGTATGCGGTGGCCGGCTGCGAAAAAAATATTTAAGAAAAAAAGAACAGTAAAAAAAAAAGTCAAAATAGCATAAAAAGGACAAAACAAAGACATAAAAAGAAGATATTTGGTTGGAATGGTCATAGAACTCCCAGTAAATGGAGGAGGTTGCACACCCACCAACCTACACCACCTTCAGTATCCTAAAGATGATGTGCAAAATTCAAAACATAATCTGTTACCAAACTATATGCACCACCAGCACTTGCTGAAAAAAATCGTGACGCAGCAATCCAATAGGAACATTTGAGAAAGTTGCATTCGTTTGTTGATTTTTTTAATGGTTGGTGTAAGCCAGGGGTGCCCAACCAGTCGATCGGGTAGAGATTCCCAGTCGATCGCGAGAAGTGTCTAAAGATAACGATAAAAAAATAATAATCTATTTTTAATGTCCTACTTAAAACATCGTCTTCCTATGTCAGTGTTATGCACTTGAACGCATCACAGCTTTTTGATTGGCTTGTGACTAGCGTGACCCCCGTGTGAAGCTGGCGGAGCATGTATGCTAGGTAGGTAGGTGGACGCTAGTTAAATAGTTAGCCTACACGAGACCGCAAATATGGCAGAAGCAAAAAAGCGTCAAACGGATCATTTTCACTCAGTGGGAGGAGGATTGTTTTTTTGTTTATTCAAATTCAAAGTCGATCTGTCTGATATGCAATGCGAGCGTAGCTTTACCGAAGAAAAGTAATTTGGAGCGGCATTTCAAAACGCTGCACAAATGGTTTGAGACTGATTTTCCTCCTTATTCTGCCCTGCGCACCCGAAAGGTGAGGGAACTGAAGGGACAGCTAGATGCACAGCACTCTTATTTTCACCAGGCCCAACACCAAGAGTAAGGCTGCTACCATAGCATCTTATCGTGTCAGTCACGTTCTTGCAAAAAATATGAAGTCTTTCAAAGACGGTGAAGTTTTATAAGAAGCATTCGTGGAGGCTGCCGACGCGCTTTTTGGTGACAGTAAAAATAAGGCAGACGTCATGACTGCTACTAAAGACGTACAGTTGTCCTGGAATACTGTTACACGGCGGTGTGATTCGATGTCGGAGGACGTTGAAGAGCAACTGAAGAGGGACATCAGCGCCTGTGAGTGTTTTTCTCTCTAGTTTGACGAGTCGACTGATATGATGGATGTGGCACAATTATGTGTTTTTATCAGAATGGTTTTTGGAGACATGAGTGCAAAAGAAGAGCTGCTCACTATTTTGCCATTGAAAGGACAAACAAAAGGTGAAGATATTTTCAAAGATTCATGGATTTTGTTAAGAAGAGCCAACTGCCCCTCTTTAAACTCATCTCCCTCACAACTGATGGTGCTCCAGCCATGGTGGGCCACACCAGAGGTTTCATAGCACTGTGCAAACAAAGTGAATCTTTCCCAGACATCCTTAATTATCATTGTATCATTCACCAGCAAGCACTGTGTGGGAAGATTTTAAATATGAAAGAAGTGATGGATGTTGCGATGAAGATTGTATGCTCTGTTCGGGCCAGGAGTCTACAGAGGAGGTTATTCCGTGCTCACTTGGAGGAGACAGGTGCAGAACACACAGACCTGCTGCTGCATACGGATGTAAGATGGCTAAGCAGAGGACAATTTTTTGCAAGATTTACTGAGCTGTTGCCTGAAATTAAAGACTTTCTGAAGCTTTCAAAACATGCAGAATATGCAAAGCTAGATGATCACCAGTGGCTTTTGGATTTATCATATCTTACAGAACTCACTGGCCTGCTCAATGAGCTTAATTCAGAACTACAGGGTAAGGATAAAAATTTAATTAACATGATCAGTTCAGTGAACACATTTAAAAGCAAGCTAAAACTGCTGTTCAGTAGGCTGCAGCGCTGTGACCTGCGCAACTTTCCTCACATGCAGGCAGAACTGCAAGTCAGAGCAAAGACATCAAGCAGCTTGACAGTGCACGTTATGAAGAGCAAGTTCAGAGCATCTTGACAGAATTTGAGAGGCGTTTTACTGACTTTTCATCCATTGAGCCTGTTGCCAGCTATCTGTGTTTTCCATTTGGTGGAAGTATTGATGTTGATGAGATCGTTTCCAATGTAAAATCATTGTTCAACTTGGATAACTCTGCTGTTGAGAATGAGATGCTCACACTCACAAATGACATTGAGATCAAATCCAGCATAACACCTGGCACCAGTGGACAGTTCTGGAACCTGCTGTTGGAACAAAAGTATTCCAGCCTCAGAAGATGTGCCTTGAACTTGACAGCGCGTTTTGGGTCCACCTATTTGTGAGTCTGCCTTCTCTCACATGAAGATCATCAAATCCAAGTACAGATCTACAATGACTGATGACCACCTTGTGGCCTGCATAAGGCTTACAACCAGCTCCTACTGTCCTGACTATGAGAAGCTAGCGGCATCCTCCCAGTGCCAGAGGTCCCACTAAGGTAGAAAATACATTTATTTTCACGTTTCCTACATTTATTATATCTGGGTTACTTTTGTGTTTGTTGCGTGTATTACATTATGCTGGTAGGCTGGCTACGGCTCCCAATTTAGACTGGTAGATCTCAGCCAACAGTCAAATTTGAAAGTAGCTCTTGGTTCAAAAATGGTTGGGCACCCCTGGTGTAAGCATTAGAAGTTACGGAACGGGGAAATGGTTGTAAATAGTCATGTTTATTCAAGTACAACGATGAATAAATGTTTGTTGCGTGTGGTGACGACCCTGAGCTATAAATTGCCGCCACACTGTGCGTGCAGTCTCACACGCAAAGGCTTTCTGTGAAGTTGGTAGCCCTGATTAGAAGTTATGAAACTGGGGAAATGGCTGTACATAGTCATGTTTCTTAAAAAACAAAAACAAATAATTGTCTGCTGCGTTCGGTGACGACCCCATGCTCCAAAATAAATTGCCGCTGCGCTGTGCGCGCACGCAACTGTGCTCGTCTCACACGCACAGGCTTTCTGACAAATCCGCATCCCTGCAGTATCAAATGTTGATATGCACTGGGTTCATTTTAGATAGCAAAATTAGACCGTTCATGTACTGTTTCTCAATAGGTTTCTTGTCATTTTGTTTTAAATGTTTGTTTAAAACATTTCATTCTGATGGAAACCATTATGGAAATTTCAATAATAAACACGAGATCAGGGGATAAGGTTCAAGGTTCAATGGGTTTTATTTAAAAATAATACTTCTGCAAAAAGGATCAAACATTTTGCAAAAGGGTCATCCCACGCAGCGTTTAAGGCGCTACTTGAATGAATTGATAACATTATTCTGTTACCAGCTTTCTTATCCACGATATTCCTGGCAGTTTCAATGGGCACTTCCGTACCACGTGATTTTTGTGGTTTTGCGGTTTGACACATCCGGTTGCTTCAATCGTCTTAGCAAACTGTTGGCTCATTCAATTATTTGTTCAGCTGAGCTCAGGGTCAACATGTTCTGTACTTGTTTGCCACAACAATACCCGGAAATTAAAAGATCGTCTAGAAGACATATGTTTTGACCACAAAAAGATTTTAAATATGCCGGTGTCCAGCACCATATGCATTACACCCTATGCCTACTTCCAATGAGAAAACAAAAAGGGAATGGCTTGCGGCATTAAATGAAAAACTCCCCCCAAACAAGTGTATGTTTGTACGTTTCATTTCATCGAGAAGAGACCGACAGAGCTAAACCCCAACCCAGTGTTATTTGGCAAATTCTCTTTGTTTGGCCAGCTGACCAATCAGAACAGACTGGGCTCGTGGGGAGGGGAGCCTTAAAGAGACAGGAGCTAAAACATAGCATTTCAGACAGAGGGTGAATAGAGGTGCTGCAGACCCAGGCAGTTTGGAAAAAATGTATTGTTTATTCAACATTAAAATGCTTAAACCTATTATAGTACAACTCTTAAATAAAGGTATGAACCTGAAAATTTGCATAATAGGTCCCCTTTAATGAACTAGTGAGATGACAAATTGAATGTACAGTAGTGATTACAGTAATACATTTTGATGTGCTGTTAGCAAATTTTTTGAGATCAACAAGATATTGCAGATATTTGATGTTGCCCATCTGAAGATACTGTCTTGTAATTTTGATGTGATTTTGATATATGGTTTTGAACCTGGACCCTTTGAGTAAACCACCAGTTTTTGGAAGAAAAAAAAAGTGATGGACTTCATAATTTCTAATGGGTGCCAGTATATCAAAGTTTCATCTCACTGCAACGGACATGTTCTGAAGATTTCAGAGCTATAACCCTAATGGCCTATTTGTAATGATTTTTGAACACTTTGAACTTTTAATTGCTGCTATAGTGCACCAACAGTTATAATGAGGCGGCATGGCATTAGTGTAGTTTTGAGAGGACCTGGAGATGTTGATGTTATGAATTTTGGTGCATTTTTAACCATGGGAAGTAGGATATTTGGGAGAATAATAACAACTACAAATGCATTTCCACGAGAAAATGCGGATGTGATTGCGTTTCCACCGTCAGCGACTAGCCCACTAAAAAAATGCTGCAGCACTAATACATCCTCGTGTGTTGGTGGACAGCGCTGAACTGAACACAAGTGTAAACGCCCACTTGGCCAGTTGCAACATCTGACTTCTTCCAGTCATATAAATATTGTGAACTACATGTCATATGTAGTCATCTTTAAATTGTATGGGTAATTAGAAGACAGATATAAGTTTAATATATGCAAGTTTGGCTGGTCTATGTCAATTAGTCTGAGTAACAGAGAAATGCAAAAAGTGTTGCAACCGTCCCCAGTCTCCCCGACGTCCTCGTGTTAGCTCAACCTTCGTTTTAAGACATCTGGCGATCGAATCACAAGTGGACAGCGCTGCAGACATAAAATGAGCAGTAGTCTATTGTCTGAAGTGTTAATACTTGTTCAATACTGAATATTTTACCAATGAAATACATTTTAAATAATCTTAATGAAACTGTGCTGCTGCCTGTTTAAATAACACCTACATGTATCAACCAGTCTGTTCTGTTCATTCTGCCACTGCTTTGTATTGTTGGATTTGGCTGTTTAAATCGCGCTACGGTAACAAATATAGGACATAGTTTTACAGAAAGTAATTATTTATGGTGCCTTTATGGGTATAATAGTTAGCTACGCACACTTCAGCTAGCTAACGACTACTTAAATAAATAGAATTCACATGCAGTAAGCAGTAGTATAACCACGGCATAAAGAACTCATTGACAGTAGTCCCACTACATCTGGCTAAGCACAGTAGCGTGAGGTCATCATCATCATCATCATCATCTTCATCCGCTTTGTCCGGGGTCGGGTTGCGGAGGTAGCAGTTCCAGCAGGGCATCCAAAACTTCCCTTTCCCGGGCCACATTAACTAGCTCTGACTGGGGGATTCCAAGGCGTTCCCAGGCCAGTGTGGAGATAAAATCCCTCCACCTGGTCCTAGGTCTGCCCTGCGGCCTCCGCCCAGCTGGACTTGCTTGGAACACCCCCTAGGGAGGCGGCCAGGTGGCATCCTTACTAGATGCCCGAACCACCTCAACTGGCTTCTTTCTACGCAAAGAAGCAGCGGCTCTACTCCGAGTCCCTCACGAATGGCTGAACTTCTCGCCCTATCCCTAAGGGAGATGCCAGCCACCCTCCAGAGGAAACTCATTTCCGCCGCTTGTATCCGCGATCTCGTTCTTTCGGTCATGACCCACCCTTCATGACCATAGGTGAGAGTAGGAACGAAGATAGACCGGTAGATTGAGAGCTTTGCCTTCTGGCTCAGCTCTCTCTTCGTCACAACGGTGCGATAAAGCGACTGCAACAACGCACCCGCTGCTCCAATTCTCCGGCCCATCTCTCGTTCCATTTTCCCCTCACTCGAGAACAAGACCCCGAGATACTTGAACTCCTTCACTTGGGGTAAAGACTCATTCCCTACCTGGAGTAGACAATCCATCGGTTTCCTGCTGAGAACCATGGCCTCAGATTTGGAGGTGCTGATCCTCATCCCAGCCGCTTCACACTCGGCTGTGAACCGATCCAATGAGTGCTGCAGGTCGCAGACCGATGATGCCATCAGGACCACATCATCTGCAAAAAGCAGTGATGCAATCCTCTGCCCACCAACCCGCAGCCCCCCTCCCCCGCGGCTACACCGTGAGATCCTGTCCATGAATACCACAAACAGGCGTGAGGTGTCCTAACCTAATGCTAATTTGTAGTATTACCAGTAAGCTATCATTTATGTTGCCTTAACTTAAGACTAGCTAATGTTGACTCCATGTTAACATCCAAATTGTGAAGGTTAGCGTTCTCTAAATAAAAATACAGTAATAAACAGTGCCGCTGTTGAATGCCTTACAGAAAAGATAAGAAAATGTAAATAAATAAATAAATAAATAAACAAAATAAAAACACAAGGAGAGGAAGAGAGGGGAAAAAAACTAAATAAAACGAATCATATACACACAAACAATAACAATCAGTTAAAAGTAATATAAAAACAACAGCCAGTGTGGAGTGGACTGCGTGTGACAGTCCATAATTTCAAAATTATATCTAGTGTTGTGTTGCCTTTGTACAATGCCTTTGTCATCTTTTATGAATTGTTAGTTCACCACAGCGTTGACTGTCAATGCGGCATGCGTTGTGGTTTGCATTGTTGACTATTCTAAGCAGTTATTTCAAAAACACACTTCTTGATTTGCTTCATAGTGAGCATGACACACCATGCAACTGTCGTTCATTACAGCAGGAAAGTGTCTATTAGTGATGTGTCGTTCATGAACGATTCGCTCATTTTGAACGAATCTTTAAAATGACTCAGGACTAAGGAGGAGTCTCAGAGTGATTCGTTCATTTTGGTCGCGCATGCGCAACAACAGTTGTGTTCGAGTCATTCGTTAATTTCGTTCAGCATAGTTAGTATAGGAAACGGAAATTAATGGTTCACCGCTCAACTGGGTCTTCGGGTCTGAGTAGTTCGTTCAATTTTCGCGTGATAGCTCCGCATAGAAAACAGAAATGTTTAGTTCGCCATGGTTATGTAGTTACGACTGCGCCATTGTAATGATTCACTCACTGTGATAATTAAGTCACCTAAAAGCAGTTGCAATAGACTCCTTTACTGAAACGTGATGCGTTGTATTTCAGTTCCTGCAATAAATACATTAAAACAACACATCATGAAAATGTTTGATTTGACTGTAAACTGTTAAGTGAAAAACAGAAGAAAAAACGGACTCAAAACCAGTAAAAATAAGCCGTGAACCAATTTAATCATTTCTGTTTTCTATGCTATGCCTAGCAGTCACATGAAAAGTGAACGAAAGACTTGAAAGACAGAACAGGAAAGAGAAAAGAGTAGTTCACCCCTCGAATGGGTCTTCTGGTCTAAGTCTTTCGTTCACTGGTCTCGTGATAGCTGCATAGGCTAGGCACGAGAGATCAGGAAATATAAATTAGCAGTTTACCCTTAAGGACTGAGTCTTTCGTTCACTTGTAACGTGACTGCTACATGCTTAAGTTATGACAACGCTCATAAGGGATCTTTATTGATTTTTGGATTATTACACGTCAGTTCGCAGTAAACCCCCTGTCCCCCCGTCCAATGAACGAAAAGACTTGAAAAAAGAGTAGTTCATTTTACTTGAACGAGAGTTAAAGAACCAAGTCACTAAAATGAACCGATCTTCCCATGGCTAGGTGCCAGTGCTAACTAGAAACTAGCTAATTCACTATAGAATAATTAGCAATACGGTGACGCCGTTACACGTACTCACAGGCGCATTCGTGCAGCTATCCTGAACTGTTGGCACGGTGTTTGTGTTATTTATGAGTTAGCAATCCTACCTCTGACGCCATGGTTACATGTCAAATAACATGACAGAGTTATTCATTGATGCAGTTAACAAATGGTGTTAGGCTTGTCAGTATACAAACATAACAACTTGCAAATACATAACATCAACGCTAGATGGTGGAATATGCCCGTGAAAACTCTCCCAGTCAAAACCCTATCCCCAGTATTTCAATAGGGCCAAAAACCAATTAAATATAATAATTAAAATATAACACGTGAACCGATCACTTACGGTGTATCCGGAAATTTCTGCAGAATTGAAGGTCCCAACGAGCACAGTGGTTTCCATCATTCGCAAATGGAAGAAGTTTGGAACCACCAGAACTCTTCCTAGAGCTGGCCGCCCGGCCAAACTGAGCAATCTGGGGAGAAGGGCCTTGGTCAGGGAGGTGACCAAGAACCCGATGGTCACTCTGACAGAGCTCCAGTGTTCCTCTGTGGAGATGGGAGAACCTTCCAGAAGGACAACCATCTCTGCAGCACTCCACCAATCAGGCCTTTATGGTAGAGTGGCCAGACGGAAGCCACTCCTCAGTAAAAGGCACATGACAGCCCGCATGGAGTTTGCCAAAAGGCACCTAAAGGACTCTCAGACCATGAGAAACAAAATTCTCTGGTCTGATGAAACCAAGATTGAACTCTTTGGCCTGAATGCCAAGCGTCATGTCTGGAGGAAACCAGGCACCTGGCCAAAACCATCCCTATAGTGAAGCATGGTGGTGGCAGCATCATGCTGTGGGGGGGTGTTTTTCAGCGGCAGGAACTGGGAGACTAGTCAGGATCAAAGGAAAGATGAATGCAGCAATGTACAGAGAGATCCTTGATGAAAACCTGCTCCAGAGCACTCTGGACCTCCAACAGACTGCACACAGCCAAGATAACAAAGGAGTGGCTTCGGGACAAGTCTGTGAGAGTTCCAGAGTCCTTCCATTGAACATTTTTGGACAAAATGGCGACCCTAAGCACACAGCCAAGATAACAAAAGAAGACTTGAGGCTGTAATTGCTGCCAAAGGTGCTTCAACAAAGTATTGAGACAAGTCTGTGACATGTCCTTGAGACATTGTAGCACTGAAGCCATCAAAACTATGAATTAACACATGTCCTTAACAAAAAAGACTGAAAATGATATTCCTTCAAAGATTGAACACACACTTTTCTCTTGATGAGCTTCAAGGGTATCTGAAAATGGTGTGCCCTGTCAGCAATAAGTGGGATTTCTTGCCTTATAAACGCCATCCCAGGTGGACACACAGCTGATCCTACTGAATAGACTGATGGAGGTAGAAAAACGAGTGGCCATCATGATCTGCAAAAATTGGGAAAACTTTGAATGGGAGAAACCATCAAGCCCCAAAATAGGAAAGGAAGACCAAGAGTGTGCCAAGTCTCAGAAATCGCAGGTTAACAGCAGCTCAGATTAGAGACCAGATGAACACAGAGTTCTAGCAGCAGACACATCTCTAGAACAACTGTTAAGAGGCTGTAATTGCTGCCAAAGGTGCTTGTTTGGGCAAAGAACACAAGGAATGGACATTGACCAATAAATCTGTGGTGTGAATACTTATTTACAGAAAAGGTGTGATAATTATTATATACTGTATTTATTTTCACTATATATTTGCAGCGGCATGCTATTCCATCCAGTTTGCGTTTAGTTGGACCATCATTTATTTTTCAACAGGACAATGACCCCAAACACACCTCCAGGCTGTGTAAGGGCTATTTGACCAAGAAGGAGACATTTGGTTTGGGGTGAGCTGGACCGCAGAGTGAAGGCAAAAGGGCCAAAATTCAAATCTCTGGGAACTCCGGGAAGACCATTTTTCCTCTTTGTCATTGCCAAGAGTGTGCGAAAAAGGTGGCTACTTGTGTGTATTTTCAGTTGTTTCACACTTTTTTGTTATATAATTCCACATGTGTTAATGTTTTTTTTTTTTTTTCATAGTCATGATTTTAGAATGTAGGCTGTAATATTTTACATATATAAAATAAAAATGGAAGAATGTTGAGAATGTTTTTTTTTTTTTTCATTTTAGAATTAGGCTGTAACATAATAAAATATGGAAAAAGTGAAGGGGTATGAATACTTTCCGGATGCACTGTAGCTGTGTACACGCGCACTGGACTGCAATACCCAAGACATGTGAGGAATGGAACTGATTGGGTTAAAACCGCAGGCGTAGTTAAGGCGCCAAAAAAAAGCCTAATAATAATAAGAATTTTACTTTGTGATGCTGACGCAGTCACATAATAATATTAATGATAGCCAGCAAATACAATAGGGTTCTATGCATAGACCCCTAATAAATATAGCTGTGATGGCAGCCATGACCGGGGTCTATGCTATGACACTAAATGGCACACTGCTATGATTCACAACAGGCAATTGGGATAGATAGGAATGTGACGACAGTGCTACGAGAAATGGCAATTAACAATTTTATGGAATTTACAAGCCATATGCTGTTAGCTTAGCTTTGTCAATGTTAATAATGGTAGAACTTGTCAATTGTGTGACTGGCTCTTTACACCACTGATGTTACCCAACTATTTAATCTTATAACAGCCTTTTAAAACACAAAACACAATGTGTAACCATTTGCAGACACATGGTAGAATGTGTGTGTGTTGCTGAAAAAGTATGTATTAGTAAAATAGGTCATTGTAAGTATTATTGCAATAAGGTGAGAAATTACATCCAACTGGATGCACAAATAGAAAACTAACCATAAGAATTCTGAGTTTCACTGCATGGAACCCTAATTATGAATGCCAGCAAATACAATAGGGTTCTACGCAGTTTCACTACATAGACTCCTAATGAACGCCAGCAAATACAACAGGGTTTACCCCTAATAATGATAATAATAATACTAACAATTACAAGAGGTGACCGGCTGTACCAGTCGAACACCTAATAATAATAATACTAACAATTACTGCACCTGTCGGCCACCTAAAAATGACAAGAAACCTATTAAGGTACATGAACAGTACATGAACAGTCTAATTTCGCAATCTAAAATTAACCCAGTGCATCTCAACATTTGTTACTGCAGAGATGCCAACTTCTCAAAGCCTGTGCGTGAGACGAGCACAGTTGTGCGCACGCAATGCGAGGCGGTTATTTATTTTTGAGCTCGAGGTCGTCACCGGAATTTGATTCGTCTTTGCACTTCAAGAAACATGACAATTTACCACCATTTCCCCAGTTTCATAACTTATAATCCTTACACCAACCATAAAAAATAAACAGGAATACAACTTTCTCAAATGTTCCTATTGGATTGCCGCTTTGCTCTGACTGGCTTGCCACTTTGCACAAAAATAAAGCACTGTCCGATTTGTTTCCCGAAGTGCTGGTGGTTGGTATGGTTGCTCACCTTCATACCGTTGCAGTTCGTCTTCTGCTGGGTCTAGAATTGGTCATTGCGTTCTCACGAGTTGGCAAGGAGTCAGACCCAAATGCAGGTGACGTGAAGGAATGCTTCAGGGCTTAAGTACAATAAAAGAAAAAAACAATTACCAATTAAATGCATGGAAACCTAAACAAGATAATAGGGAGCAGGTGTAAACAATTAACTTTCACCGTGTTATTATCGGATTCTTGAGGATAGCGGAGGGTATACAATAATTAGCTGTTTAGAATAGTTAAAAGTCTTTTCCTTCTGTTTGGCATATAGATTCTGCTATAAACTTGAGTATTGTTTTGACAAGTTTATTACCCTCTGAGACCTAGGCTATTTTATGGCCGTTTTTGATATCTTTACCTTTTAACCAATATTGCAGTCATTTCTGATGGTGCACTAAAGAAACACATATCCCCAGATTCAGTACAGTTGGGGCTAATAGAATTTGACAGCCAAACCATTTTTTTTTACTGTAGAATATGACATAATAACCATAATAAACAAAGAAAAACATAAAACGGCCATTGAATTTCGTCAGTATTATTAGAAAAACAGCAAAAAAGCATGAAAGTAAAGTTTAAATTCAGTTATGATGTAGCCACTGGTGTTTGGCTTCATAGGTAAGTTGATGGGACCATATAAATCACTTTCCCACTAAACTATTTACAATATGGTGACCATTGATCATACTAGTTTTTACAGTCATAATGTTCTGAGTAAGGAAATCCTGTGGTCTAGAGGTCCCTAACTGTGATACTTGGCAGTTTCTGTAAAGTATCTCACACAGGGGGTTCTGACACTCCTTACACTGCCATGTAGTGTATTTATTGCACAGTTTGCACTTCCTGTTGTCTACTGGTGCCCTATCTGAATGTTCATATGCTGGAACAATGGCCACAGGAGTGTGTCTATATTGCCTGTCTGCTTGGGTGTTATCTAGTAGCACTCCACAAAGTTCAGCAGTGAGCAGCTCAACAAAGACCTGATTTGACATGTTTTTGCACATACTTCTTTGTGGAGGATGAATTAATTGGTGACAGCAATGTCCAGAAAGTGGAAAGACGTTGGCGATTGTTGGGCTACAGGACAGGAGCATGTGCAGAGGTGCCTATTGTTCTGTGCTGGAGGGTGCTTGCTGATTTACAGGAATTGCAGGCTTTCCTGCACTCATCCACGCTAATAAAATAAAAAAATAAAAAAACGTTACAACAATAATAACAACAGTAATAGCAATTCAGTTACAACATTTGTAAGGAACAAAACTTCATGCAAAGTGCCTGAACACAGACCCACACACTTTTGTCAGGCAAGATTTACATTTTACAACCTACCCCCAGCCTAACTTTCACACCCTACCCTGACACCCAACACCTAGACATTCACCTATGCAACCATTACCTCCCCCCACATTTACACTGGAAACAAGTTACACTGTTGGTTATTACTAAACATCAATTGCATATGTTAATTCACACGAAATAGTAAACTAGTATCATTTGGAAAATAGTAAAGGATCACCATGGCTATTTCTCAATATCATGGACCCTTGTGATGATATTGAGATGATAAAATTATGCCAGGTAAGTGTGCGCTAGGGCGCACTAGGCTACACTGACTTTAACACACCAGGCTAATATTCCTTTCAATAAAACATTGGCAATTATTTACGTGCATCCAAATATTATTACAATTTGAAACTACTTACTTGTCCTCAAATAGATTTATTCCTTTTCTAAAATAGTCAAGATCTTGAGATTCTTGGCTGAAGCAGCTGTCTGGAAAAGACGCGCTGTCCTCTCTCGACGCTTTGAAATATCCTCTCAATAACTTCTTATCGAGAGTGTCTTTCTTCTAGCCATACTTGCTTGTAAAAGTAAAAAACTTTTGTGTTGTGTCTCTTATCCACTGTATGATCCAATATGGTTTTATTCCAATGGAAAGTGCTTTGGTTCTCTTCATTGTTGACATACAGCATGTAGCCTATGTCAAATGGTTATCTTCATCATTCTTCGAAGTAAACACTCGAAACTTTAAACCACATGACCGAAACTATCCAAAGACGTCATAAAACCCCGCAAAAATAACAATATAGATGCTATGACATACAGTGCCTTGCAAAAGTATTCACCCCCTTGGCTTGTTACTTATTTTGTTACGTTACAGCCTGTAATTTAAATGTTTTTTTAATCTGAATTTTATGTGATGGATCTGCACAAAATAGTCTAAGTTGGTGAAGTGAAATGAGAAAAAAATATATATTAAAATTTATTTTTAAAAATACAAATCTGGAAATTGGCATGTGCATATGTACCCTTTGCTATGAAGCCCCTCAAAAGTTCTGGTGCAACCAATTACCTTCAGAAGTAACATAATTAGTGAAATTAAGTCCACCTGTGTGTAATCTAAGTGTCACATGATCTGTCAGTATAAACACACCTTTTCTGAAAGGTCCCAGAGGTTGCAACACCACTAAGCAAGAGGCATCACACCATGAAGACCAAGGAGCTCTCCAAACAAGTCAGGGACAGAGTTGTTGAGAAGTACTAGTCAGGGTTGGGTTATAAAAAAATATCCAAATCTTTGATGATCCCCGGAGCACCATCAAATCCATCATCTTCAAATGGAAAGAACATGGTACCACAACAAACCTGCCAAGAGAGGGCCGCACACCAAAACTCACAGACCGGGCAAGGAGGGCATTAATCAGAGAGGCAGCACAGAGACCAAAGGTAACCCTAAAGGAGCTGCAGAGTTCCACAGCAGAGACTGGTGTATCTGCGCATGGGACCACAATAGGCCGTACACTCCATAGAGCTGGGCTTTATGGAAGAGTGGCCAGAAAAAAACCATTACTTAGTGTTAAAAATAAGATGGCACGTTTTGAGTTTGCCAAAAGGCATGTGGGCGACTCCCCAAATGTATGGAGGAAGGTGCTCTGGTCAGATGAGACTAAAATTGAACTTTTCGGCCACCAAGGAAAACGCTATGTATGGCGCAAACCCAACACATCCCATCACCCCAAGAACACCATCCCCACAGTGAAACATGGTGGTGGCAGCATCATGCAGCGGGGATGTTTTTCAGCAGCAGGGACTGGGAAACTGATTCGAGTCGAGGGAAAGATGGATGGTGCTAAATACAGGGATATTCTTGAGCAAAACCTGTTTCAGTCTGCCTGTGATTTGAGACTGGGACGGAGGTTCACCTTCCAGCAGCACAATGACCCGAAGCATACTGCTAAAGCGACACTCGAGTGGTTTAAGGGGAAACATTTAAATGTGTTGGAATGGCCTAGTCAAAGCCCAGATCTCAATCCAATTGAGAATCTGTGGTCAGTCTTGAAGATTGCTGTTCACAAGCGGAAACCATCCAACATGAAAGAGCTGGAGCAGTTTTGCCTTGAGGAATGGGCAAAAATCCCAGTGGCAAGATGTGGCAAGCTCATAGAGACTTATCCAAAGCAACTTGCAGCTGTAATTGCCGTAAAAGGTGGCTCTACAAAGTACTGACTTTAGGGGGGTGAATATTTATGCGCGCTGAAGTTTTCTGTTATTTTGTCCTATTTGTTGTTTGCTTCACAATAAAAAAAAAAAATCACATCTTCAAAGTTGTAGGCATGTTCTGTGGATAAAATGATGCAAACCTTCAAACAATCCGTTCTAATCCGTTCTAATTCCAGGTTGTGAGGCAACAAAACATGAAAAATGCCAAGGGGGTGAATACTTTTGCAAGGCACTGTAGATGTCTTGAAAATGTGAGGGGCAACGCAACCTACAGGCCTCTAGTTTAAAATTAAAAAATAAATCGTTTCTAAACCCAATAGTTATTGTTTTTATGAAGGATTTGGTAGAGGATGACTGATAAAAGGCTCGGTCTCAGAGGGTTAAAGGGATAGTTCAACCATTTCCCAAAATGATATAAATTGTTCTTGAGGCTAAATTATATTGAAAAAGTTCAGGTCTTAGGATCAGTGTAAGTGAAATTAACGTTTTTTTCCAACTACAGGCATTCATTCATTGTAAACCACAAAACCCATAGCTCATTGTGCGACCGGTTCCTTGTCACATCCCCAGCACCAGGGCGGAGGCGTGTCAAAGCTATGTGGTGAATGTTGAAATCTGCTCTCGAGTTTTGAACTTAACTATAACAGTGTTGTGTAACATACACGTACAAGTCCTTTTGTGAGTCTTGGTCTTGCACCTCATGAAAGCCAGTGAAGTTAGCAGAGGGGTAAGCATCTCGTTTTCTACTGGCGACATGCTAGTAGGGGGATACAATTTAAGTATCTCCGTGTAACATCCATTCCAGATACAACCCATATGCAGCCGGACGAAATTGAAAACAATAAAACTGAATCTTTTTTTATAATTACAAAACATGCACAATACATTAGTAAACTATGCTGTAAAATAAAGAAAACAATTATACAGTAGATGCACATTTATGTCACTGATGTAATACAAATTATATTATTTGTCAACAGGGTTGACTAGTCTAAACAGCTAGTGTTCCTTCCCATCGCAAAATATAATACTAGTACTATCAAACTTTAGAAACACAAGCGTTTTTATTTTATAGTCAATAACAACTTATCTAACAACTTGATCTTCTAAATTCTTATACATTGGTGCTAGCTAACTAATGTTACCAAGCCAATGTATATGACAAAAAATATTCGGTTACATGAAACGAGACAAATTTAGGAGGAGCCGCTGGCACGTTACAGCAACATCTAATACAACCCCAAATGAATCCACACTTGTAAAAAAAAAAAAAAAACGTTAAACATGAGAGACTATTATATTAGCTACCTAGCTGCTTCCTCAGTTGTCAAATGCCCCCTTGGCCAAGCAGGTCTCGGCACTGTATTCTAAAATAGGTCTCCAGCACCCCGCATTCTGTATGCGCTGCAAAGCTTTCATGCCCAGTTACACACGTTCGTCCATCTTCTTTGCTGGAGACTGGTGTCATACTTGACAGCAGAAACTGTGTGCGGTCCCACTCATTGCAGCACCATGTGTAACAAAATATCCATAAAATTGTCATTATCTAATTCTGCAGCGGAATCAGTAACCTCGTCAGCCATGATCACAGATAATGTAGATGAGTAGCTATCTAGATGTAATGCTGTCACTATAACATCACAGCACAGGTATCGACTAATTTGCATGGGACGTTCCCCCTAATTTGAATTACCCGCCTTTGGTTGTACGTCACTCTGAGAACCAGGAAAGGACTACCCCCTGGCTGGAAATGGCTGTAGTTTTCAAAATTAAAAAATGACCCCCTATGAGGGGTAATTTTTCCAACTCGTTTTACATTCTATTGTTTGATTGACAATGCTATGTGTAAAATAGAACATTGGTATATGATGAAAAACATATCAAAAAGTTGAAATTGGGTGAACTAGCCCTTTAAGTTTATGGGAATATTCTATGTTCATTTGAGGCAAACAACACCTAGGCTAGTATGTTATTTAAAATATTATAGTACAGCTATTAATAATACTGTACTGAGATACAGGTAATACTTTTGTATAGCTCATTTGCCTTGCAAAAAAATAGCCTTTTTTTGTTTTTATATGTTTAAAATGTTATTTTAGAGAATGCAGTCTCCCATTAAATAGGGCCGCTATTCTAGGGGTTTATGTGAAGGGACAGGGAAGGAATACACACTTTTTTCGATTTCAAGGCACTGTGGTCTATCAGTGTTGGATATTTATATTACTTGAATGAAAGGTTTTTTTAAAGTCATGCTTTTAGCCCAGTTGTCAGTGCTTCCAATTCATCATCATCATAGTCATCCGCTTTGTCCGGGGTCGGGTCGCGGAGGTAGCAGTTCAAGCAGGGCATCCCAAACTTCCCTTTCCCGGGCCACATTAACCAGCTCTGACTGGGGGATTCCAAGGCGTTCCCAGGCCAGTGTGGAGATATAATCCCTCCACCTGGTCCTAGGTCTGCCCCGCGGCCTCCGCCCAGCTGGACGTGCCTGGAACACCTCCCTAGGGAGGCGGCCAGGTGGCATCCTTACTAGATGCCCGAACCACCTCAACTGGCTCCTTTCTACGCAAAGAAGCAGCGGCTCTACTCCGAGTCCCTCACGAATGGCTGAACTTCTCACCCTATCCCTAAGGGAGATGCCAGCCACCCTCCGGAGGAAACTCATTTTCGCCGCTTGTATCCGCGATCTCGTTCTTTCGGTCATGACCCACCCTTCATGACCATAGGTGAGAGTAGGAACGAAGATAGACCGGTAGATTGAGAGCTTTGCCTTCTGGCTCAGCTCTCTCTCTCGTCACAACGGTGCGATAGAGCGACTGCAACACCGCACCCGCTGCTCCAATTCTCCGGCCCATCTCTCGTTCCATTTTACCCTCACTCGAGAACAAGACCCCAAGATACTTGAACTCCTTCACTTGGGGACTTCACTTCACTTGGGCTTCCAATTCATACTTTCTGTAATTCACCACGTTATAAGTTTAATGGTTCCCTGTGAAGTTAAAATCATCAGTTTCTTCGAATATTTCATAGGGAATGTTGGTTTTTGTAATTATCACTTCCAATTTATTAATATTGATCCACATCAAATCTAATCGGGGGATCAGTGCCGATACCCAGCCGTAGCCAATATATACTGTATAAATATATTTTAAACAACAACACTAATAATAATCTAATAAACCATCAATGGTCTACTAAGCAATGCATAAAAACACAAAATATCTGTTCAACTTATTTATTCTAGCTTCAAAAGGCTAACCAGCAGGTCTCAAAACTCAAGGCTTACTTTCCCAGCTAATAATAATATTCCCAAAGTAAAAGCGGACATATAATGTGATTTAAGCTTCACAAAATGGTTAGCAATGAACGTAATTTAAGTTTAAAGTAACAATATATTTCCCGTACTGTTTGTATCCAAGCCATCCTCCAGATCAGCGTGCAATAGGCCGAGAACCAGTACGCTTTGTTCAAGCTGGTACCGCTGCGGTGACATTAGCTAGACTACTACTGGCTAGCTAACAACTACAACCACTCAAGATAGAGATCTCAGCAAACGTTCATTACCAGTTACTAGTTTCCTCCAGAACCAAGCATCTAAATTTAGAATACCAGGCACCCCTTAAAAAGTATTTACTTCTTTATGAAGCATACTTGGGTAACAATACAGTTAAAATACAGTTTAAACTGCACTAAATTACAGAAAGATAAACAGAAAAGAGTCACGTTTGAGCATTACAGTAAAGAGTGACCAGGAGGCAAAAAATATATACATTTGGTATCGGTAAAATGGGGAAAATAACAGTAACTAGTAACGGCCCCTTTTCAATATTCAGTAATTGTAATTTAGTTTACTCAAATGCAGTGGCAGCTGGTGAAAAATATTCTAGGTGGGGCTGTACCATATTCAGTCAGCTTCACAACTACAATTAAAAACTAACTGCAGGACACGTATTTAAGTATTTATTAAATGCCAATGTTAAACATGTGAGGCATTCTTACACATAAAATCTTAATAAAGTGAACTACAAAAACAAATGGGGTCAGGTGAACTTTGTGTGTGTGTCTGGCATCTTATTTGTAAAGGAATTTCGGCATTCTGTCATTTTGAGTGGCAAACCTCTAAATTACTTAATTATTCAAGTCAGGGATGTTTTTGATTCATTTTTTCTCCATAGAGAGCATAGCCAGAGCATTCAGGCAATCCTGTGTCATGCTCTTCCTTAGGTAGGTCTTGATCATCTTTAAAGTAGAGAAGTGTGTCAGCTTCCATTAAAGATTCTCACACAAAACGTTGGGTGCATGCAGTTTATTGCGTAATCGTCGGGCAAAGATTTAAACATAGGTCAAGGATAAGACATGGTATTCGACACTCCAGATGCGTATTTGCCACATTTGTCAATAAAACAAATGAATACATTAATATGGCACTTACCAGACTTGTATGGGGATTATAACATAATAAAAAAGGAGCAGAGCTCGAGTTACTAGTATCAACCTATTCAATTTTTTCCTCACTCCAATCCTCTCCCGAGTGCCGAGCATGGCTAGCTTGACTGTATTCTCCATGTGTGCCCTCGAACACTCCTGTTTCTTAATTTTTTCAGAAAGGTGTTTCATGTCCCTTACTCCTGACACAGTCCGCCTTGTATCCGTCCCAGCTGTTCGAAAAAGCAGGCACAGGAAGTAAAAAACGGCATTTGCATGACTGCATCCTCCTGCTAGCCAAGCTGCTTTCTTGTACCAACTATGTGAGAACTTAAGCCTCACGTGTACTTTTCTTTACTGTTTTGGCTAGTCTGTTGTTCTATTTGGTTGATCTGGTCCAAGCTCTTTTCACTCTTATTTTCTCCAACAAAGTTCTCCTTTCCAAAGGGTTTTTATGAAGAGATAAAATCGAGTTTGCAGGCGCCTGACATCCTGGGTCTTGCATCTCTGTGTTCACAAACAGATGGCAGATCACAAAACTAACTTTCCCTACCACAGGCGGACTCTGCTTAGGGCAGTAAACTTACAGCCCTTCTTGCATCAGATTCGAGGTCGCTGATTGGCTAAATTTATGTTGCCACTGTTGCTATGTGCATTTCTTCGGTCAGCCATTGGCTGGTGCTTCTGCACTGAATGTGCTGTTTTTCTACTGCCCCAGAGGCGCTAGCTAGAGAGAGGGGATGAACCATAGACATTTATACGTATATGGGATGAACAGTCAACAAATTTTACCTGAAATATAATGATTTATATTTTATATATTACACGTTTTTGTGCATTTTAAACACATACATGCTTAAAATTAGTAATTATTGTTTATTTAAAAAAAAAAAAAAAAAAACCTGGGAGAGCCAGGGAGGGCTGTGCCCTACCACCCTCTGCTAGCGAGCCGCCACTGCTCAAATGTCAAGAATAATGCGTTACTTTACTATCTACTGTCAATAGTACTGAAATTACTGTAACTGTTACTTTATAACGCGTTACTACCAACACTGGTTGCAACTGACTGTAGGACAAAACTGTAACAGTTTTCGTCTGGAGGTTGAGTGGGAATTTCAGTGGGCATACCAATAGATCATATTTTATACTTTTTAATCTCTTTTTTTTTCTTTGTGTGTGGCAATTTTTTATTTTGTTACTTCTCGTGGTTCTTAGCTGTTTTCAAGCGTTGAATAAAAAACATTTAAAAAAATTTATTTCCGAAAGCCAGTCTGCTTATTCCAGAAAATGGAGAGAAACCTTTTCATTCGTATTTATTAAAATCAAACCTATAGAGAATACATATTGAATAAACACTAATAAATATAGTCTTGTAACTCAGAAGGATTGCAATGAATATTCCACACATGATTCTTACCAAATGTATAATTTGGAAAAATTTAAGGCAAGATTTTGTTGGTAATCCCTTTTAAAGCTGATAATAACAAACAAATGTTACCCGGTATGCTACTTTAAATGTTTAGAACATGTAATTTATTGTATAATGGCAGTGTTTTTTTGTGTTACTTTCCATGGGGCCACCAGCGGTTGCAGCTGCTGCTGTTGAACCCTCTGAAGGAGCTTTCCAATGTGCTATATTCAGATATCCGGCAGAAGCAGCTGGAGAGTGTGCTTCAGATCCTCCAAAACCAAGGGGATAGTCTGGGGCCCGGCTGGCCCCTTGTGCTAGGGGTCATAGGAGCAATCCGCAATGACCAGGGGTAAGTAATACAGGGAGACGTAGAAATTCATTGAAGGGTAGGGAGGTTAAAAATATTCTAAAAGTAGCTAAAAGTTATTGCTTTTCTTCAAGTAACCTTTATCGTCTATGAATATATATTGTTGAAATGTGTTATTAAATATTTATAGTTGTCTAATTAATAACCTTCTGGACCATTATGCAGAGAATCATTGATCCGAACAGCCTTCCAGTGCCTGCAGTTGGTGGTAACAGACTTCCTGCCCACCATGCCTTGCGCATGCCTCCAGATCGTAGTGGATGTTGCAGGAAGTTTTGGTCTGCAGAACCAAGAGCTAAACATCAGCCTTACCTCCATTGGCCTACTGGTGGGACAAATGACTTTTTAGAGGAATGTAATTTATTATTTAAACGAGTTTAAGGAGAGCATGCACTTAAGTTGAATGCAGGCAATTTGTAGCAAGAGTTGTCAAATCTCATCAATGTAAAACAATTTTCATTGTGGCCAGTTAATGCCACTTTTGATTTAAATGGTTCCCTGTGCAGACAGACACACAATCCAGACAACACTACAATAAATAACCAATGAACCTGCATAGTAAGCCACATATCAAAAAAGTGCAGCTCACCGTGGTGAGTCAAGGCTTTACCGTTAGTGATGAATCTAAGGGAAGCTTTGTTAACTGTATCAGTCATATCATGCAGAGCCTGAGCAGAGGCATGCATATACAGTGCATCCGGAAAGTATTCATACCCCTTCACTTTTTCCACATTTTATTATGTTACAGCCTAATTCCAAAATAGATTAAATTTAAAAATTTTCTCAACATTCTACACACAATACCGCATAATGACAAAGTGAAAAAAGTTTTTTTGAATTTTTTGCAAATGTATTAAAAATAAAAAAATAAAATATCACATGTACATAAGTATTCACACCCTTTACTTAATACTTTGTTGAAGCACCTTTGGCAGCAATTACAGCCTAAAGTCTTCTTTAGTATGACGCTACAAGCTTGGCACACCTATTTTGGGGCAGTTTCTCCCATTCTTCTTTGCAGATCGTCTCAACCTCCATCAGGTTGGATGGGGAGCGTCGATGCACAGCCATTTTCAGATCTCTCCAAAGATGTTCAATCGGTTTCAAGTCTGGGCTCTGGCTGGGCCACTCAAGGACATTCACAGACTTGTCCCGAAGCCACTCCTTTGTTATCTTGGCTGTGTGCTTAGGGTCGTTGTCCTGTTGGAAGGTGAACCTTCGCCCCAGTCTGAGGTCCAGAGTGCTCTGGAGCAGGTTTTCATCAAGGACCTCTCTGTACATTGCTGCATTCATCTTTCCCTTGATCCTGACTAGTCTCCTAGTTCCTGCCGCTGAAAAAAAACCCACAGCATGATGCTGCCACCACCATGCTTCACTGTAGGGATGGTATTGGCCAGGTGATGAGCAATGCCTGGTTTCCTCCAGACATGACGCTTGGCATTCAGGCCAAAGAGTTCAATCTTGGTTTCATCAGACCAGAGAATTTTGTTTCTCATGGTCTGAGAGTCCTTTAGGTGCCTTTTGGCAAACTCCATGCGGGCTGTCATGTGCCTTTTACTGAGGAGTGGCTTCCGTCTGGCCACTCTACCATAAAGGCCTGATTGGTGGAGTGCTGCCGAGATGGTTGTCCTTCTGGAAGGTTCTCCCATCTCCACAGAGGAACACTGGAGCTCTGTCAGAGTGACCATCGGGTTCTTGGTCACCTCCCTGACCAAGGCCCTTCTCCCCTGATTGCTCAGTTTGGCCGGGCGGCCAGCTCTAGGAAGAGTCCTGGTGGTTCTAAACTTCTTCCATTTGCGAATGATGGAGACCACTGTGCTCGTTGGGACCTTCAATGCTGTACCCTTCCCCAGATCTGTGCCTCGATACAATCCTGTCTCGGAGGTCTACAGACAATTCCTTGGACTTCATAACTTGGTTTGTGCTCTGACATGCACTGTCAACTGTGGGACCTTATATAAACAGGTGTGTGCCTTTCCAAATCATGTCCAATCAATTGAATTTACCACAGGTGGACTCCAATCAAGTTGTAGAAACATCTCAAGGATGATCCGTGGAAATGGGATGCACCTGAGCTCAATTTTGAGTGTCACAGTAAAGGGTGTGAATACTTATGTACATGTGATATTTTATTTTTTTATTTTGAATACATTTGCAAAAAATTTAAAAAAACCTTTTCCACTTTGTCATTATGCGGTATTGTATGTAGAATGTTGAGAATTTTTTTTTATTTAATCCATTTTGGAATTAGGCTGTAACATAATAAAATGTGGAGAAAGTGAAGGGGTATGAATACTTTACGGATGCACTGTACAAAAGATCCCCAGAATCCAACACAGGTAAGAATGTGGCAGCAACAAGTGTCATTTTCACATTAAAAGAAAAACACATCTTGTTCCTAAAATATAAACGTAATTTCAGTTTTTTTCACTAAGTACTGAATATGAGGCTTAAAAGTAAGGGTCTAACAAAAAGCCCAGTTATATATAAGATCAAACCTTCTCAATGACCTTACCCTCAAATGACTCAATGACCATTGAAGGGATATTCTGTGGCTTTCTCTTAGCATTTAAAAATAACATGGCTTGGTTTTGTCAGCACTGAGAACAAGCTTCAGTTGAGATAGGATATTCTGGACAACATTAAAAGCACATTCTTAAAAAGCCATTGTAACCTATTGCATTTTCCCAGCGTTCTGTCAAGAACAAAAATATTTTACTGTAAAAGGCATAACTAAGTCGAAGTTTAGAGCACCTCGATTTTGCGGGTCTCAAAATGAAGCTGAGGATGATTGACAACTATCATGTAATTTTGGGGACAATCCAAAGATACACATTTTGAGAGATATGGCCTTTTGCATGGAGCGGTCTGCTACTAATTTGAAGGGGCAGCGAAGTGTTGTCGCCCATTCTATGCCTCTAATATCAACAACTTCACAGCTGATTTCTCAAACTTTTTGCTACGAGTTTGATAGCTGTTCCATCTTATGTTAAAGGCGTACTTTTAAGATTAGTAAACACTACCATTTGGTTTTATTTTAAACAAGGTCAGTCTTTTAGCGACAATGCGTTCCACATAACCCAGCCATAGCTCAAGCTCGAGCACTGCGGCTAGGTTCTATTCTACCATACACACATACCAGCGATTTGAGAGGTACAGTGTTCATAGTCACGGTTTCCCCCAAAAAGATATATTTCATGTACCTCACTGTGGTTAGGTTTTACTCTACCAAACACACTTAACAGCGATTTGAGAGGTAGTCATAGCCACTAATGAGTACAGTGTTCATTAAAACGGTAGCAGCCCGCCCTCCCTGTGACTGTGTTCCTTGACTTGGGTTAACATGATGGACCTTGTAACTTCTAGGTTAGCTAGCCCCACCATCATTATTTCTCCAACACTTATTACTGACTGTGAACATGTATTATGAAACTTGCTCCAGATTTTGTTAAGCCCAGAAACTACAGGTGAATTGGGTCATTTTGTTTACTAATAGATATAATAATAATAATAAATTTTTTGCACTTTTCTCGAGACTCAAAGCGCTTTACACAAATTGGTCGCCAATTAATAACACAGAATAAACAACGAATGGACCGACAGCTATCAAACACAACGGTCAGTCTGAGTGATGCCACGGCAGCCATAGTGGTAGGAAACCGGAATACCTGGAGGAAACCCACACAAACACGGGGAGAACATGCAAACTCCGCACAGAAAGGCCATTGGGTCAGGTGGGGTTTGAACCCAGGACCTTCTTGTTGTGAGGCCCCAGTGCTAACCACTGAGGCACCATGCTGCCCTATCATGCTGATATCACCACGAAACCTCCCCAGTTGATTACTTACATTAAGACAATACTTGTTTGTATAACACGTTTTCTGAAATTATGTTTCAATATGCAAATTAGGCATTGTCTAATGAAATAGGCACTAATTTGCACACATTTCCAGAAAAACAATCTGAACATTGGATAAAGCCAGGTTAAAAATTATTGTTTCATTTTGTTGACATATTAACACTGGAACCGCCGATAATGCAGTACCTCCTAGAACCGCCATGACAGTCTCTATTATAGCAAATTAGAAATCAGTTAGTGGAGTAATTGGACACTTTTCCCACATTGGAAGTAAAAATTTAAATAATGAAATTAAACATGTTATCTTATCAATTTTATAAATTTTGCCACATCAGGCTTTATTTTATTTTAGGCGGAAAATGGCAAATGCTCTTAACAATTTAAAAGTTAATGAACTGAGCAAGAAACATAAATGGCACGTGTCATATCTCAGTTATACATATTAGTTAGCCGAATTGTAATAATAAAATAATTTAACAAGACTGATAATCCGCACAAAATCTTAGAATATAGGCTAACAAGCGAAAACCCAACATTCTTCTTGCCGTTTTTATGCACTACTCGCAATCAGCACAAACACTGTGTGGGGTGTTCCTTGCAAGGAGATTGTGAGCAAGGGGCAACGATGTAAAAAAGTTGTCTGTGGTGACTACTCCCCTTGCCTAGGTAAGGCTCCATCAGGTTCATCACCACACTCTCTCCTAAGCTCTGATTTGCTGGCCAGGCACGGTGTTCAACCTTCCCCAGATATGGATAGCCATTGACCATATACTTGGTCTCCACATCAGCGGCAAGCCAGAACTTAATACAGAATTTGTCTGGTTTACCTGGCATGTACTGAATAAAGCGACAGCGCACCTTCGTAGGGAACAGCTGCTCGTCCGCGGTTATCTCTGCCCCTGGCTTGTAACAAGCGATGCTGTCACCAGTCTGTCCCATACTTCGGCCATTAGAGCAAACTTGTCAATGGACAGACGGATGCGCCTGGTTTCTTTTCTGTCAAATCTAAGGTAGCGCATTATCTCCCTGAAATGATTCCTTGACATTGTTGCACTAAAGAATGCCATTCCCCATTCTTTTGACCACAATTGCTCCACATCTATATTACTCCCGTTGTGCAACCCCCTGCATAGAATCAGCGCTATGAAAGCCTTCAGCTCAGTGACACTCAAGTCCCAGTCATCCTCTCTCGCACGGCGCGCCTCTGCCACTGTGCAATCACAGATGTGCTGTAACATTACCCTGTCAAACAAACACAAAAAAGCGCTCAAAGGGTCCTCTATATTGCGCCGTGCGTGTGCAGGCCTGCTAATTCCCTTAAGTACGTTTTGGGATTGCATTCTCCTGGCGCTCCCGCTTGGTTGGATAGCTCTCCAAATGGTCCCGTCTTTTCCAGTCTCCTGCCTCACTTCAACTTGCAGTGGTTGAGTTGACACTGAAGAACACAAATAATTGTAATTGAATTAGTCAAGTTTAGTTGAAAAATGTGGCCTATAGTAGCAACAATATGATAACACACGCTTTTACACCATAAGTAAATGTAGGCTACTGAAATTGTGCTTGTTTTTTTTTCTCTATAACGAGCTGATTTAGAGACCTATGGATATAATAGGCAACAATGAATGATTGTAACTAACTGAGTGGGATGTGAAACTTTCACACTTGCAAGATGATTGTTAGGACTGATCTACCTGGCAAATCCGCCGAATGCACTCCTACAGACCTATTTGAAGTCCGTGGTGGTGATGTGGGAACGGGGTGGGCGGACGGTGGTCGTTCTGTTGATATTGATAGCATAACTAATTAGAGCTCGACTTTGTCAGCTATTTTGGCAAATTCGAAAGGTCAGATAGCCTGTAGTCTTTAGACTTGAAACCATAGTATTTGGTTTTGCGGCCAAAGAGAGCTGCGTATTATGAGCAAAGCCAAATAACCTAGTAAGTTTAGGTGACCTACCTCGCACCAGAGGCGTACACATGACAGATGAAATGTTTGACACAGCGATGGTTTGTGCAGCATGTCTCTTACGGGATTGCTCGTGGTCACATTCAGAATTGTAATCAGATTCACCAGACCAGGAGCCATCACTGAGCTCTGATATTTCTCCCCCATCGGACTCCTCCTCATCTATGTCCCACGACATTGCCAACGCCTGACTGGCATTCATAAACCTTTTCTTTCGATCCATTTTTCTTTCAAATTGCTAGACTTGCTAACCTATAGATTGTATGATGATAAGATAACCGATTAGCTGTGCTATGTATGACAATTGAATTTTTCTATTTGCATAACACTAATTCGAATTCTAATTAAATTGAATGTAAATTACAATCAAAAAATAACAATATGCGTTGCCAGGCAACCAAGATGCATAACAAAAAAGACGTGAATTCAGGCTTTTTGCATGGGGAATAGTGTGCTAGTCAATATGACGGCATGGGCGCTCTAGGAAAAACCACTCTTTATTTAAAAATGTTTTATTCCAGAGCCCCCATAACTCATAAGATGATGAATAGCACACGTTTAGGAAAAGTCATTGACTGGGAGGCATAGGGTTTTTAGTCAAACCAAGTTACATGCATTTGAATTAGTCAGGGACGTCAAAATGACGTCTTGGCGGTTCTAGTGTTAAAGCCCAAGGCTCTTACAGAAGGATATATTTTGAATAAGTCTTCATCACTCCATAAATCAGAAGATACTGCCAACAGCCATAAAAATATAATTTTATATAAATTAATAAAATATACAATATTATATAAATGTATTATATAAAATGTTATTTTATGTATAAAATAAATCAGGCTATAAATGATATATGAACAAACCCTTTTTTAAAAGCCGTCGGGATATAGATAGGAATACAACTGGAAAGTTTTGTGTATGTAAGTGCTATTGAAGTGGAGATCTTTTACTCCAAGTAAGTCAAAGTAAGAGAAAAAGAAAATCGACAGCAGCCAATGAGGTAGGGTGTTTAGATGTAAACCCCCCCTTTGTACTTTCACGATTGGTTGCTGAAGCACAGGAAATTACCATATTTAGATTTGATATCGTGCTGTAGAAAATGAGCTTTATAGGGATATGCTACACTCTATGGGTTTGTTAAACTACGCAGCACTAAAAGATTGATCAAACAAGCTAGCACTTGATAAAGTCACGATACATTTGCAGAGGCGGAGTCCACAAAATGCTGTACAATACACATATTTTAGTACAGTTTGATATTTTTACGATATCAGTGTTAAAGAGCACATGCCATAGAAGCAAAATAGCGAAAAATCTGAAAATTGATGAGCATATCTCCAAACTGAATTTTTCCCTACAGTGTCTCGCCTTAAGCCAAATAAAAACGTTTATCCGTTGTTCACTTCGTTCACTAGAGAGCACTACAACCATACAGATGGAACGTGTACCGCTCTCTTTTCATTTGGGTGCAAAACACCAATTAAAAATAAAAATAAACATGTGAACCGATCATTTAGCTATATGCATGCGCACTACATGGCATGCAGCCGGACCTGTATTCACAGGAATGGAATCAATAGGGACAAATGTGCGGGCGTAGTTAGGGCGAAAATGGCCTAAAAGAAGAAAATGACTTTGCGATTTTGCGTCAATGACGCATCACATAACAAGGAAACCACACTAGGGATGGGCATTTTAGGCCATATCACTATTTGAATATTCGATGAAAAATATTTCGGGTAATCGATTAACCGAAATAAAAAGATTATATGAAAAAAATATACAATTTTTTAAAATTATTATTTATTTATTTATATATTTTTTCCCGCTATAACACACTTGTAATGTAGCCTGAAGGGCTTCCGTGATCTGGCCTTCGCTAAATAAACATTCCTTTTCCAATTTCTGAACATTTCTTACTCTGACACATTTGGACAGATTTTCATTGATCTCTGAGCGGAGAGTTGGCGCTATAGTACGCATGTGTTTGTATCGGTGATCCAGCGCACTAGCATAGAGCGCTCTCGTGCCTTCAGTTGGCGGGCTGCCTGCAAGTTTAAACTACTTGATGTGAAAAGCAGGGGAAATGTATCTAATGCTTTGAAATTGTGCTTTTTCTTGCTACTTTTTACATATTTCAATGACATTGGTGTACACGTTATAAACAGTATGTAATCAAAATCGCTAATGAATAATATTTAAATAAACTTTAGGCAAAAAAATAAATAAATAACTGCAGCTATATTCAAATACCCACATCATTTCGAATATTCGAATAACCGTGCCCATCCCTAAACCACACGGATAGCATACAGCTATAAAGCTAAAACGCTAGAGTAGTCTAACCTCATGTAGCCACTCACATTAGACAACACAAAGCATGCGATGTTACAAAGAAAGCTAGGGTTGCTAGCATTTCACATTTATGTGAAACAAAGCACAAAACACATTAAGGTAAACGTGCAGTCCACTTAACAAACTAGATTGTAAACCGTAAGAGCCTATCAGAATGCACAATGAAACAGTTGGGAAGCATAAAACGTTCGCGTAGCTAACCAAGTATAAAGGCCTAACCTCGTGTAGTCTAACCTCGTGTAGACACTCAGTCACGTTGCCAGTATACACAACAATACAGCTAACAAGCTAGCGTTAGCTAACCTCGTGTAGCCTTTACATTTCATTCACATTAGTCCCTTAGGCCTGTTACACAACGTAAACGTTTGATTTGAGAGTAAGCCACTTACAATTACTGCTGTAATACAGCGTAGTAAATCCAGTCCCACACAACAATACAGCTAACATTCTAGCGTTAGCTAACCCCGTGTAGCTTTTTAGTTTCATTCACATTAGCCCCTTAGCCCTGTTACACAACGAAAACATTTGATTTGAGAGGCCACTTGCAATTATTGCTGTTATACAGCGTAGCAAATCCAGTCCCGTCGAGAGTAAGCCACTTATTTACAAGTCCTGCTGTTATTAGTAAGGATGTCTGTGTGCATACAGCGTAATAAGTGAAGTCCTATTGCCAGTAGGTAAATGACTAAGGTTAGCCAAGACAAACCCAACAGCTACAGTGAAGTCATAACAGAACCACGGTCACGTAGTGGTGAAAAAAATTGCGCTGCATGGCGTTTTGAAACTGTTAGAATCGACCCAAATGTAACGTCTTTTAAGTCATTCTAAAGTAAAACTTAGTTTCACAACATGTAATTGTTGATATCTATAGAGCTCTTGCTAATTCACAGTTAGCTTCCAAATAGCGTAGGTTTTGTTCTTACATTAAATAATCCTTAACTTTAAACAGTTCAATAAAAAAATATGTTCTATTTCATTTCAAACTATTGACGAACTGGTTTAAGCTTGTATTCTTAAAACACTGACAATTCAATATTTCCATATTTCTACTGTTAATATTGTCAAATTGTCATTTCAAAACTCGCCTCTTGCGTGGTGGTTGCCGCGGGACCTCGTTAGAATTGCTATATTTAGGTACAAAACGGGCACCGATTTTGCGGTGCACCTTGACTTCAAGTTAAATTGCCTACCTGTTCCCATCAGTTTTGACGGTCAAACCTTGATTCATTTTGAAGTAAACCCCTGTCCAAACATGACCTTAAGTGGAAAAAGCAAACAGTTAACAATTTGTTATTTAAAATACGTGCTATATACTTTAACTTGAGTCGCTACTAACTTAAATTAAATCCGTTGGTCGGGGCCTTTGAACTCTGACTAGTCCAATGCCTTTGAAAGATTCTCAGAAAAAGAAAAAAAAAATCGATCCTAGGCAGAGGAAGATCTGCTCCCTCAAAGTTTTCTGTGCCTTCACTTCTTCAGGACAGTGGTAAAACACACGTCATTCTCCACTATAGCTTGCTAGCTAGTTTGTTTTGGTTTAGAGTTAAGTCGCGTTGATTGAAATCCATAAAGCGAGACATATTTTTTTATGTTCTATGTATGGTTATGTCAGTCAGTTTGGCTACGATTACATAGGCCTATAGCCTAACACATTAGATTTCAACTTTAGCTGTCGATTGGTTATGAATGTAAGTGATGCATTGGGAACGTTATCTGTGCCAAGCTAGTTGTTACATTCATGTTGCGGGGTCATTTTAAGTATCAAGGTAATTCATTTTGTTAAGGCTATATTAATGTACCTAGCGGATTTGAAAAAAGTTTCATTTAAAATACTTCTGCTAATAAAGAACTTAATCCACATGATAAGAGATTCTATCAATTGCCATGGGAAAAGTTGGACCTTTCCTTTCATGTTCTGTTTGTTATGTCTACCGAAGCCTTGGTTTCTTTAAAGATTGCGAGTGGCATGCCCAGTATTTGTGACCACAGATGTTATTCAAGCATGCATGAAAAAATCAGTGCGTTAAGAAAACAAGATGTGTTTATTGGTCAGATGGTTTATTGTCTTGTTTAAATTTGCAGAGCAGACTGCATAAATAAACAGATCAGCTAGCCTACTTCAAAAAGTCGTGTGGAATTACATTGCTAAAAGATCCAATTCATTATCTTTATAAATTATAGAAGTTTGTTTGGCAGAGAGCTTTGACTTTTGCAAGTTCGATTGGGCGAGAACTGTGGGGGGAGGCAGGAAAAACGAGAGTAGGACCTATTTCAACGGGAGAATATGCCTGTTTATTACCGCTTTATAGGCTAAATAAGCAGATATATACAAATAATACTGAGCAATGATCTTGTAATGGGACCTACATTTTACTGAGATGTTTTGAAATGTCTTTTCGACCCGGTAATTATCTGGCACTGATTATGCGTGTACAAACGCAATTGCAAGCAGTACATTGGCTGTCTGTCGTTCAAAGCCAAATAGATTTTTGTAGCCTAGGGCCGCGTCATAAAAAAGCTGTTTGACACGTTTGCAGTTTTCAGCGTACACGTTTTTAATATTTTTGCCTTAATTTAGGTAAATGACTATGTGACTGTAAAGGCAGGGAGTTTTTCAAAGTATCTGTTGCAACATATGTTATTTTTCCCACGTCAAAGAAGTAAACTAATGTCAAAGTTAGCCATAGGAGGTTTGAGCTTTTTGAGGACACCGCTTGGCTACACGGAAGTATCAACTCGGTAAAATTAAAAACTTTTTTTCGACACTAAAACTGTCACTTTTAGATCAACTGAAAATTTATGAATTTGTTTTTATTAATAAACGTTTAGTAAGTAACACAAATTTGGAGCATTCACTGTTTAATCACTTGATTTTAAAAAAAGAAACGAAAAGACGTTTGTCCTGCCTACTAATGTGCACAGTGATCAGCTGGTGAATTGTTTTACCCACGGGGGGCGTGGTTTTCTCTCCAATGACGCATTGCGCTCTGTCTCTAACTCTCTCTCCCCATTCATTTCAATCAGCACAAAAAAGAATTAAAAATGAATAAAGACTAGAAAATGCATTTCCCTGAGCAAATGCGAATGTGATGAGTCGCAGTGATTGGACTGACTGCAGAACCTGCCCTGGCTGCAGCACAAGGGGACTACGCTACAGCCCGTGTCCGAAATTAACTTTTTGACTCACCGGCCAAGGGGACTGGGATATGGAAAAATCCACCCGCCAATCATATTTTTACCAGCCAAAATAATAAATTGCATTTTTGTGTCATGTATAGGCATACATTAGTTTCAGTACATTTAATTGAGATAAGGTATTATGTTGAATACAAACTTAAACAAGAGAACAGAGCAAAAAGTCTGATTTATATATTGTCAACTAGGGCTGAAACTATTCCTCGAGAAACTTGACTAACTCGATTACAGAAAGCGTCAATTACTCTTTGCATCGAAACTTCTTAAAATCCATATAACAGTTAATAGAGCTCAGTGTCTCGCACAATGCGCTTACGGTCACATAACGTGAAGCAGACCGTAGAAGTGATAGCGCGGATTGCAAAACGGAGAAAGAGAGAATAGTGAGGGGCGAAAATACAGGCCAGAGAGAACGACAGTGTCCAAAATTTGGGATCATTTGAAGTTGAATACTAATGTAGTGTGTGTCTTATTGTAAAACCAAACTAGCCTACCACTAGCCTGGAGACCAGTCAAATGTGCGCGCTCATTTTGAATTTCACTCGGCACATCAGTCTGGCCTTGCACCCATTCAAACTTTGTAAAGTAAAAAAAATTATAATAGTAATAAAAAAAGATAAAATAAAAAAATAACCTCAGAAAACAAAATGCTGCAAATATTTGAAATTTATGTATTTTATTTGTTTTTTAATCTTAGAAAATGTTTTATTTAAAACACAAAATTTACTTGGTTATCTTGGTTTAGTTTTGACAGAATCATTTTTGTACGCAATTTAAGCAATAAGACAATTTAGATTTTCTAAAAAAGGTCAAATAAGTTAAAAAAGTTTAGTTTAAGAGACTAGCCTTATTTTCTCATTTTGTATATTTACTATCGCTCTGCCTCTGTAATAAAGCCTAAGTATTTCTTATCCGATTACTGGATGAATCGATGAAATAATCGATTATAATATGGATGGGAAAATGCCATAATAGTCAGCAATTGGCATAGCCAGAGACTTGAAACTTTGCAGGCTGGTTGGTACCGGTACCGGAATCTCCCAAACCAAAAATTACCCCAGTTGACCTCTTGGTGGCGCCATAATAGGTGATCCAATTTGCACACTCTGAAAGGCCACATTTTCAATATAATTTTATCTAGAGTCCCCAAACTCAGTTCCTAAGTCCATCTCCCTATGATGAACAAAAATGCCTCTGAACCACCAATGTCTGCTATAATGGATTTTGTGCCTTTTTGAATATCTGTTTGGCCAATCTACTCCACACAGGGTATGTACAAGAAAAGTACAATTACATGTGAACGTTGTATAAGAAAATATATTGTTGTATAAGTAAATATATATACAGTACTGTGCATAAGTTTTAGGTAGGGGATGCGGTTTTGAAGGCAAAGGGTGGTCACACCAAATATTGATTTGATACAGCTTTTCCCTCACTTTGTATTTTATGAATTGATAAAAAAAGAAACAATTAACATGTATCCTTTTATGTATTTTTTTTTCTAACTTTAAAGACGTCACACCTGCCTAAAACTTTTGCACAGTACTGTATAGAGAGAGAGAGAGAGAGAGAGAGAGAGATTTGCATAATCTGGCCCGAATTAAAGTCCTGCAACTTTCTTGTTTAAATTTTCTGTATCACGGTAGTAGTAGAATAAAAGGGGAAAAGGGAAAGGTAATTGTCCCCAAGGTAGTTAAACAATACTATTATATTAACATTTTAAGATTATTTTACACTATAGCATAGCGTCAGGGCAAACTAATGACAGTCGATACCACATCGGCAGTTTTTTCGTGACTAACATGTATTTACATAATTCCATTGCTAGCATGTTGGAACTTTACAAACTTGTCCGCCACGCTGACGTTAGTACACTCGGCAGGTTTGAATGTTTTACTGGTAGCATCAACAGCCCAGTAAGTAGCCGGCCTGCTAATGTTACATTTCACGTGGGCCACTTACATTAGTGCTACTGCTACTGCTAGCTATATCATCACAGTCCATGGCACGCTAGCCTCATGGATATATACGTGCTAGTAAACTTGCTAGCTATGCAATACTATAAATCCATAAAGTTAGCGTGCCATGCTCGAATTAGTAAGGTAGCTATACAGTATAGTCACGTTACTAATTCGTTCGGCAACTTGAAGTCGTTAGTTAGCAATTTACCACACTGCAGGTTTGTAGGCTATTATAGTAGGGTGGACAGGTCCAAAATGTAGAATGTGTTTCGTTTTTTGGGGGGCATTATATTATTTCCCTTGTCCAGTAGTGTTGAGCTTTCAGTTCGATCTTCCATATTATTGAACAAACACTCCGAATATCATTGAAATATAATACACTTTATTTATTCACATGCGCTGAAAAACGTCAGTTACCAATCTCTGTTTTTAGTTGCAGTCAGAGAAGAAGAAATTTCTATCAAATAAATCACGCACCACGCACAATTAGTGACGTATATTCTGCAATATGTGTGCACACCAATCTCTGGTCGTAAACCAATATACACATTTCTGAGAAATGGTTAATATTACTGTTGTTTTCATACTTGCCCTTCCAACTTAAATGTTAATATTGAAAGTAAAGCTTCAGTTCAATGTTCACTGTGTAATATATTTAAAACATGTGATGGAGCATTACCACCTGAAATACCGTCAAAAATTACCTGCACTTGAGAACTGAAAAGATTGATTTCAACAATGGTCTTTTTCTAAATATTTGCATAGACCGTAGAGCAATCAAACAGAACAATTATCTCAAAAGCTGTCACGGTTAAGTAAGTTAAATAAAGTAATAAAATAAATCTAGAAAATAGGACCTTTCTGTAAATGATCTCCTGCCTGAAACACTGGCTGCCTGCGCACAGCGTAAGAGGGAGCGAAGGAGAGAGAGCGGACCACTCTAACCTGATTACTCTGAGCAGAATGCATGTGAACAAATGACAGTTTAATAGATTTCTCCCGTTTTCCTTGATGGTCTGCATAGGTGGAAACATGTTGACACCCCTGCTGGTAACATTTACAATGCACAGCTACTTCTGCGCTCGCTGATGTGCTTTAGGCTAATCTCAGGTTACATAAAGTAGGCCTAAACAATTTCAACAATGTCTATCTAAAATATGTTCTTATCTTACAGCTTGTAGTCACGGCAAACATTAGTTGACTAACCTATTCATTTAATTAGAGTCGGCGACTGGTTAAAAGGCTTTATTTTTTTTGCTGATGTGAACTTTGCGCAGCACGCAAAAACACTCTCTGGCCCAACAACCACCACTTTCACGTCAATAGAAGCGGCGGTCTTTGCAGTAATAACTTTTTCATTATTTTGGTTGATGTTTGAATAGTACTATATGGGAGACTTAACCCTAGTTATAGATCTGTGGTTTGTACTTAAAGCTCCCCTCTCACAGCCTTTCCTCGCCACACGTTTGTGAATCGCGACAGACAAATCTCTGCCACGGGAGACATTTAGCAAAAGCAGGTACAAAAACACATCAGATTGAGAGGCCAGCATGACTTGTAACTCATGACTTGTCTGCATTTCCAGATCTTGCAGCAACATGCTTAGACTTTTTAGGCAAAAATATCTGAGTGTATCTTTGTTGATGGGGAAAACGCATGAAATAGCCAGCAATTGGCATTACAAAAGACTTGAAACTTTGCATGCTGGTGGGCAGCAGTACCTGCTACACCCAAACCGAAGATAACCCCAGTTGAAATAAGTGATCCAGTCTGCACACTTTGAAAAGCCACTTCTCCATCCCAATATGACAGTCACCAAATTTTGTTCTTATAGGTCCATATCCATGATAAAAAAAAAAAGCCTCTGTACCACAGATGTCAGCGATAATGGATTATTAATTATTGAATTGTTTGAAAAACTTAACTTAAATGAATAGAACTTTTGATCTGTTTGTCCAATCATCACCGAACTTGGCATGTTGCATCAATGGACCACGATAAGTAGATGGTATATAAGGCAGACCTTAATGGAATTTGAAGAAGGCGTGACTTGTCACAACATTCTTCATAACTGTCAAACTCAGTCCAAAACTAAAGAGGCTTCTTACTCTGCCTCGAGGCTTATCTGGTCACCTCGGCAATGCTGTTTTCACGTCCAACATACGGCAAGCCATAAAGGCCACATGTCTATCAGACAAATCACCGTGGCATTGTAAAAGGTTGTCGAATCATATTTATATGTTGTGCATACAGTGCTGTGCAAAAGTATTTGCCCCCTTACAGATACTTATTGTTTTTGCACATTTGTCACACTTAAATGTTTCAGATTATCAAACAAATGTTTATATCAGACAAAGATAACCTGAGTAAATAAAAAAAGCTGTTTTTAAATGAATATTTCATTTATTAAGTGAAAAAAGCTATCCAAACCAACCTGGCCCTATGTGAAAAAGTAATTGCCCCCTAAACCTAATAATTGGTTGTGCCACCCTTGGCGGCAACATCTGCAATCAAGCGTTTGCAATAACTGGCAATGAGTCTTTCACATCGCTGTGGAGGAATTTTGGCCCACTCTTCTTTGCAGAATTGTTTTAATTCAGCCACATTGGAGGGTTTTTGAGCATGAACGGCCTGTTTAAGGTCATGCCACAGCATCTCAATCGGATTTAAGTCCGGACTTTGACTAGGCCACTCCAAAACCTTCATTTTGTTTTGTTTTTTGCCATTCAGAAGTGGACTTGCTGGTGTGCTTCGGATCATTGTCCTGCTGCATAACCCAAGTGCACTTGAGCTTAAGGTCACAAACTGATGGCCGGACATTCTCCTTCAGGATTTTCTGGTTGAGAGCAGAATTCATGGTTCCATCAATTCTAGTCGCCCAGGTTTTGAAGCAGCAAAGCAGCCCCAGACCATCACACTACCACCACCATGTTTGACTGTCGGTATGATGTTCTTTTCCTGAAATGCTGTGTTAGTTTTACGCCAGATGTAACGGGACGCACACCTTCCAAAAAGTTCCACTTTTGTCTCTTCAGTCCACAGAATATTTTCCCAAGTCTTGGGGATCATCAAGATGTTTTTTGGCAAATCTGAGACGGGCCTTTGAGTTCTTTTTGGTCAGCAGTGGTTTTCACCTTGGAACTCTCCCATGGATACCATGTTTGCCCAGTCTCTTTCTTATTGTTGAATCATGAACACTGACCTTAACTGAGGCAAGTGAGGCCTGCGGTGCTGTAGATGTTGTTCTGGGTTCTTTTGTGACCTCCTGGATGAGTCGTCGATGCGCTCTTGGAGTAATTTTGGTAGGCCGGCCACTTCTGGGAAGGTTCACCACTGTTCCATGTTTTCTCCATTTGTGGATAATGGCTCTCACTGTGGTTCGCTAGAGTCCCAAAGCCTTAGACATGGCTTTGTAACCCTTTCCAGACTGATAGATGTCAATGACTTTGTTTGTGTGTGGCTAGTGAAATTGAACTCAGCTTTCCCAAACATTTGGTTAATTTCAGTTAATTCATGATTTAACAAGGGGGGGGCAATTACTTTTTCACACAGGGCCAGGTTGGTTTGGATAGCTTTTTTCCCTTAATAAATGAAATCATCATTTAAAAACAGCTTTTTGTATTTACTCAGGTTATCTTTGTCTGATATAAACATTTGTTTGATAATCTGGAACATTTAAGTGTGACAAATGTGCAAAAACTATAAGTATCTGTAAGGGGGCAAATACTTTTGTATTTATAGACAAACTGGAAGTTAGTAAGGAAGAGATTGACAGAAGTGCAACAAGTATACAGTGCTGTGTATTTGAAGAAGACGTGGCCTGTCACAAAATTCTTTATAACTGTCCAACTCAGTCCAAAACTAAAGAGCCTTCTTCCACTGCCTCTAGAGACTGATCTGGTCACTTCAGCAAAGCCGTTTCCTCATCAAACATAAAGTACGGGGGAGCTATAACGGCCACAAGTTCATCAGAAAAATCCCTGTGGCATTGTAAAAGGTTGTTGAATCATATTTATATGTTGTGTATATACTTGTTGCGCTTCAGTCAATCTCTCTTCTTTACTAACTTCCAGTTTGCCTCAGACAACCCCTTGACCAGCTCCATGTTTTTACAATCTCAAGACTTTGCAGACAGCTAGGAACCGTCCATCGCTGCTAGCAGCTTTAATTAAGGTTCCTAGCCTGAAAGGCGTAGAACCTTATAGTGATTGTACCGGTTTATTGTACTTCTCTATTATTATTATTATTATTATTATTATTATTATTATTAATAATGTTTTCCTACCGTCGCTCAATTTTCCGTGAGCTGGAGTATGTCAGAGACTTCAAACTTTGCAGGCTGTTTGGTACCGGTAACCGCTACTCCCAAACCAAATATGACCCCAGTTGACCCCTTGGTGGCGCTATAACAAGTGATCCAAATATCAAACTTTGAAAGGCCATATCTCACACACCATGTAACATAGTCACCAAATTTGGGTCACAAGTCCATCTCCACATGATGAACAAAAAAGCCTCTTGGACCCCCAAGGTCCGTCTGGGTAGATTTTCCGCCATTTTGGATGTTGTGAAAAACACTTAAATGAATAGAACTTTTGATACGTTTGTCCAATCGGCCCCAAATTTGGTATGTACGATCAATGGACCACGATATGCAAATGGTGTATAAAGCAGCCCTACCGGCCAAAGTACGTGACCGCTATAAGCCAATGAAATTTGAAGAGGGTGTGGCTTATCACACATGATTTTAAGTCCGTGACACTCTGACCAATCCTCATTAAACTTGATACACTGCCTGTTGAGGCGTCATTGATCATGCGTTCAAAGCCATTTACACATTTGCCTTTAGGGGGCGTTATAAATGCCACATTTACATCTCTTGATGTAAATGACCAAATTGCATGAAATTTTACACATGCTCTAGAGCAGAGTCTAAGTCAACTATTAAAAGAAGATTGTGAATAGACCAATGGTTGGCCTTATGGGCGTGGCGTATCTAATAAATGGTAATAACATTGTCAAACTAAGTCTGATCCTCATGAAACTTAAAATAATGCCTCTAGAGGCTACATTGATCATATATGCAAAGCCTATTTCACGTGTGCCTTTAGGGGGCGCTATAAATGCCAAACATGAAACTTTCTTGGTGTAAAAATGCCACAATAGTCAGCAATTTGCATTGTGTGCCTCTTTTGCTGGCTCTGAAATATGTTAAGCTGATGTTAGATTTGGAAAATTAAAAGACATTTGTTAAACATGCAACACGCCATTTGTACGCCATGCCATACGGCTAGGACCCGTGAAATGCTGCTTGCAGCTTTAATTATGGATAATATCACTGGATGTAAGTTTCCCATAGATATTTCTTCCAATGGTTGGTGAACCCAAAACCCTATAGGTGTCAGGGCTAGTAGGCTATACTAGTTTCGAGCAGAGTTGGGCTACAAACTACTAAAATAATTCAGTTGGGCGAAAGTTACATCCTCTCAGGGCCATGACAATAGGGTGATTAAGAAGCATGAACCCCGTTAAGACAATTATATCTATCTGTTTACATCATGAATTATGTCTCAGAAGCAGCTGACAGCTTCACAGTCAACTACTTGTCTGAACAGGCAAACTCAATTTATGTACAAATTAAATTCATCAATAGTGTGATGCACACTCTTGACAAGTTCTTTACAATTAGATGGATACAGTTTTACACGATTGGGCCTCTAATACATCCAACTGATTTTACAATTATCCTAAAATGTACTTCAAACACCATTCATTTAAAAACGTCTTGTGCGTGTGGTGCACTCCTGAAAACAACACGGAAAATGAGAGAAACATCACGACCGACAGCAGCCTTGTTTTCTCATTCAGATGTTTTATCGAGAATGATGTGAAGCAAACATACAATGTATTGCTATTATCTTGCAGCAATTCAGGACTGCCAACTTTTCCGAAAACCTTGGCCTGAGAGATGACTGTAGTTGTGCGTGCGCGCAATTCTTTTTGAAGCTCTTGTCGGCACCACACGGCAGACATTTATTTGTTTTTGTACTTGAAGAAACATGACAATTTACAGCCATTTCACCAATTTCATAATTTATAATCCTTACCCCTAATCATAAAATGAACATAGAAATAAAAACTGTCTCAAATTGGATATCCGCTTTGTTTTGCTCTGACTGGCTTGCCGCTTTGCAGAATAAAAATAGACCACTGTCAGATCTTTTTTTTTTTTTTTTTGCTTCGGATTCCGCAAGGGCTGGCGCAATACAAAGCGGCATTTTCTAGTTTTTTCAGTGGTCTGCAATTGCAGTTTGCTCTTTCCAAAAGCAAATGTGTGACTGCATCGTGAGAAATAGGCTACGAGTTTCCCTGGTTTTACTATTTATAAGTTTGTTTTATTCCAAATTAAAAATATTGTCATTTGTCATGGCCAGCCCAATCTCCAGACCTAAACCCTATTGAAAACTTCTGGGATGTGATCATGAGGAAGACAGGCTGAGCTGCTTGGATTTTTGTGCCAGGAGTGGCATGAAGTCACCCAACACCAATGTGAAAGTCTGGCTTGCCAAGACGCATGAAAGCTGTGATTGGTGATCAGTCTTATTCCACCTAATATTGATTTCTGAACGTTTTCTAAGTTTTCCTAAATTTAAATTTGTGAAAAATACAAACTTGTTTTCTTGGCATTATTCGAGGTCTGAAAACATTTAATCTTTTTTTATTATTTTGACCAGTTTTTAAAAAAAATGTATTATCTGCAAAAACGTGCTTTAAATGGCAATATCTTTATTGGGAATTTAAAAGAAATGTTTTCGGTAATTTATAAAATAAACAAACACATACCTATACATTGGTAAAACCAGAGAAACTCGTAATTTTGCAGTGGTTTCTTAAGTTTTCCCAGAGCTAGATATTCAAATATCAGTTGAATTTGGTATTTTGGGGGAAATGTAGTATTGTAATTTTATTGTACTATTTCATTAAGGTTCTCCATTTTGTGCCTGCAGTGGAACATCTCCGACTACTTCTTCCAGAGGGGTGAGGCCATCACTCTGGAGTTAGAAAGGGAAGAGGCAGCTTTGCAAAAGCAGGCCCAGGAGAAAGGGGAGCCTCTCAACAGACCGTTCCACCCAGCCACACCTTTTGACTGCTTGTGGCTTTGTCTGTATGCCAAGCTGGGGGAGCTATGTGTAGATCCAAGGCCTGCTGTTCGCAAGAGCGCTGGACAGACCTTGTTCTCAACCATTGCTGCACATGGGACATTACTACAGGAGCCAACCTGGCATGTCGTGGTCTGGAAGGTAGCACGCTAGATGCTGGTTTAAGTGTCATTTATTCCACTTTTATAGGGTGATACTAGGGCATTTGGGCTTTCGGTTTCATTGTTAAATTTATAAATTTATATTTATATATAATATATATATATACACCGATCAGCCAAAACATTAAAACCACTTGCCTAATATTGTGTAGGTCCCCCTCGTGCCGCCAAAACAGCCCTGACCCGTCGAGGTACGGACTCCACAAAACCTCTGAAGGTGTCCTGTGGTTTCTGGCACCAAGATGTTAACAGCAGATCCTGTAAGTTGCGAGGTGGGGCCTCCAATGATGGGGCTTGTTGTTCCAGTACATTCCACAGATGTTTGATCGGATTGAGATCTGGGGAATTTGGGGGCCAAGTCAACACCTTGAACTCTGTCATGTTCCTTATACCTTTCCTGAACAATATTTGCAGTGTGGCAGGGTACATTATCCATCTGAAAATGGTCACAGCCATCAAGAAATACCGTTGCCATGAAGGGGTGTACTTAGTCTGCAACAAAAGTAACATCCACATGAATGCCAGGACTCAAGGTTTCCCAGCAGAACATTGCCCAGAGCATCACACTGCCTCCGTCGGCTTGCCTTTTTCCCATAGTGCATCCTGGTGCCATCTCTTCCCCAGGTAAATGACGCACACACACCCAGCCATCCACATGTTCTAATAGAAAACGTGATTCATCAGACCAGGCCACCTTCTTCCATTGCTCCATGGTCCAGTTCTGACGCTCATGTGCCCATTGTATGCGCTTTCGGTGGTGGACATGGGTCAGCATGGGCACTCTGACCGGTCTGCGGCTACGCAGCCCCATATGCAGCAAGCTGCGATGCACTGTGTTCTGACACCTTTCTACCCTAGACAGCATGAACCTTTTCAGCAATTTGTGCTACAGTAGCTCTTCTGTGGGATCGGACCAGACGGGCTAGCCTTCGCTCCCCACGCGCATCAATGGTCCTTGGGCACCCATGACGCTGTCGCCGGTTCACCGGTTCTCCTTCCTTGGACCATTTGTGGAAGGTACTAACCACTGCATACCGGGAACACCCTACAAGACCTGCAGTTTTGGAGATGGTCTGACCTAGTCGTCTAGCCATCACAATTTGGCCCTTGTCACAGTTGCTCAGATCCTTACGCTTGCCAATTTTTCCCGCTTCAAACACATCAACTTCATGAATGGAACACACTTACTGCCTAATATATCCCACCCCTTGACAGGTGCCATTGTAACGGGATGATCAATGTTATTCACTTCACCTGTCGTTGGTTTTAATGTTTTGGCTGATCGGTGTATATTATATCAATAAGAAAAGTAATGCCTGCATGCACCACGGTAACTTGAACATTTTGACAGAGGAAATGTACAGTATATGTAACATAAAATTTGTAGGAGTAGTTTGCCCTCCCCAGTTAAAATTAGGAGTTGGGACAGACTGTCCACAGTCAGTCGATGCTAACCGACATGGATCCTTTGCTACAAGCTTAACTTCGCCATGTTGACCTTTTGAGTGCTTTGACAGATTACTTGTGGAGGTCATAGCAGATGACAGGTGCTTCTCGCCAGGGCACAATTTACGTTTCACCGTAATATTCTTATCTTTGTGATATAAATCCAAAATAAAGCAAGCTTTTCCACTTGGTGAAAGATCCATTCTATAGAATTTCTTCTTCTTAGTTTTGTGGTGTTGTTAGCTAACGAGATATTGGGCTAACATAAGCTGGTGCCCCACTAACAGCAGCCACTACAGCAGTACATCACGTGCGTATCCAAACAAAAAGGTTTCCGCACGAGCATTTTTTAAAATTAATAAATGGCTATATAGCCTTTTGTTGAAAGACGCAATTTTATTTCTCAGTGTTCACATCACTCCGATCGAGGTCCTATGCACATGTAATGCAAGTAACAAAAAAGTTTTGAGGCAGTAACTGTAATGTGATTACGGAAAATCTAACGTTATCCCTTGACAGTTTTCATTTCTGAATTTTTTTTTAAATACACATTTATTCATAATCACTGCCAATAAAACATCCCAGAATACTTTGTTCTAAACAATATGGCTTTAGTTTTTTCCAACAATGTTTTAATCTTTGATGGTGTTATAGAATAATATTAATGAACCTTCCCATCTACCACCCACAATTACAGTTTGAAATTGTTTTAACTTTAATATATTTGCCTTGTGATCACATTGACTAGTTTATACTCTTAAGATGACCCCAACACTTCAATACCCCGATGTTTATAATAATAACGTCATCATTATATTATAATGTTCCACAATTCAGTTAAGGAAAAATGCATATCTCGATGCTGCCTTTCAGCGAATAGGACTGCCCGACGGCCCATTTTCGACTAGAGAGTTTTTTCTATTATTCAAAAAATAATTCCATAAATAAGCTGGGAGCCCATGCACAACTGAAAGTACTGCGTATTCCTCATATAATATATGTATTATATATATGTATCCTCTTTCATTTATGCTTTAATGCTCACAGGTATTGTTCCACCTGTTGGACTCTGTAAGAAGATCTTCAACTACTGCTGACAAGGAAAAAATTGAGTCTGGGGGTGGCAACATCCTGATTCACCACTCTCGGGACACAGCAGAAAAGCAGTGGGCAGAGACATGGGTGTTGACTTTGGCTGGAGTGGCAAGGATCTTTAACACTAGAAGATACCTTCTACAGCAACTAGGTGAGGCTGACACCTTCCACTTCTTTTATTCTAGATATTCTGATGACTTCCGTTTCTTGATTCTGTCTAGGACTAAGTGTATTTATTGCCATTTCATCACAGCCTAATTGATTGTATCCAGGAGCTAACGTTGACCCCTTCTCAAATCCTTGCCCACTGTTTCTGTCAGCAGGTGAATTCTTCAAGGCGTGGGAGGTGCTGCTGGACCACATTCAGTCTGCTGCGCTCAGCAAAAATAATGAGGTGTCCTTGGCTGCTCTTAAAAGCTTCCAGGAGATTCTCCAGATTGTAACTCCTGTTAAAGACTCAGACAAACCTTTAGATGCTCTAGCCACAATGGGCATTCCACTTGTTCTCATGGACCCCCTCGGTGTCTCAGGACACGGCAGACCCCTACTGCACTCTGATTTGCTTGTCGAGCAGCTGGTGCGCTGCAATGCCACCGAGCTACAAATGCCGATCCAGGGAGAGGAGTCAATTTTGGAGGACTCAGCTCTGTGGTGGTCGGCATGGAAAACATGGTACTGCGTTGGTGTGGACAGCACAAGACCCCCTAGTCGGGAAACAGAAACACTGTACTTTATCCCAAGCCAGCCTTTCCTCACAGCACTGATTCAGATATTTCCAGCATTGTACCAGCACATCAAAGGAGGCTTCAGCATGGAGGACCTTAAGATGCTCGGGGGGATACTGCATGGAGCAGTGTCGGTACCTATCAGTAGTGATGCTTCACCCTTCATCCTGCCCTCCTACACTGAAGCAGTGCTCACCAATCTGCAGGAGGTTGTGCTCACTGCGCTAGATGTGCTGCAGAAGGTGCTTTTTCAAACCTATATATATATATTTATATAGGTCATTATAGGGCGAGGCAATTCATTCAGCAGTGTATCTCTATTTTTGGATGTGTTTTTTTGGGGTATTGAAAGAGTGGTACTAATAACGGGCCGATATTAGCTTGGCTTCAGCAATTAAAAAGCGGAAATAGGTAGTATGTTTGCAGTCCCTTGGTAAATGCTGTGTTGTAAATGGATCCCGTCTCTTGCCAATACAGGCTATCTGCGTAGGCCCAGAGAATCTGCAGGTAATGTATCCTGCCATCTTTGAGCAGCTACTACTTTTTGTGGAGTTCTCCTGCAAGCCGCCACAATATGGGAAAACGGAGACCAAAAATGTGGCTAACGCCAGATACAACCAGGTGTGTAATCAAATATGATACATAGTTTTAGGACGTTTTTTGTTAAAGTACTTTTTAAGAAAATTTAATGTGGATTTCAGCAATTTCAGCTTGTCAAATTCTATACCTAATCATCTCCGTTCTCAGATGTTCATGGAGCGCTTTTTTTGTCTGGACCTCTTAGTAGCCCAAAATCATCTTGCTGTTGTTGCTAGGTTGTTAGGTGCTCAGGGATATCGATAAAACATATTAAAGACGTGCCAGACCAGTCGCAGGCTAATGGACTATTGGATTGTACACAAATGGACTGTCTAAGAGATAAAACATTTTTCTCTTATTGTCGTATTGATGTAGGCTTAGTTTGTTTTAGCAGCCATTTAGACTAAGGTTTTTATATTCTCGTTTCACCTTCCAGGTGCTTTAATATGACAAATAAAGGCTTATTCAAACACTCAGAACCTTATATGGAGATTACTGTTCCTAATATGAGCAGCCTTAGGTCTTCTTACAAAACTTTGAACATACGACAAATAGGCCGTAAGATAATTTAACTGAGTGCTCTAAGGTGGATAAACAAAAGCAGAGGCCGTTGGTTGCTGTGTTCAGTTGAGAATTTATTAAGGGTGCACAAAGTGTTTGGAAGTTCCCCAAATTATTAACCAACAAACAAAAATGCCTGTCCACCTCTTCTATAAACAATATTCCCTTGTTTCAAGTAGTTTCCAGCCTTGTTTCTTCCTGTGTGTGTTCCTGTGACTCTCCCTGTTCCAGAGTTCAGTGATCGCCTGTTCTGTTCCAAGTTTCCGTGGACATATATCTTTGTCTTAGATATATGTTGGTGATCCTCGCTGTTCCATGGCTCTCCATGTGGCCTCAAAACGCATGAGAGACTACTGCATAAGGCTACCCCACTTTTTATTCCTTCAAAACTACTCCTATTCCCAATTAGCTAATTGTAGTAGCTAGTCTACTTCATCAATTAGGCGCAAAACGTTATAATGAGCTGCCAAATGTTTGCGTATTTTGACACTAAATGATGTTACATACTGAACTAAATATTTCACTCTGGGGTATACCGAGTGATGGAATTACATGATAGTAATAACACAGCAGTACACCCATAGTGTTAAAAAATGGTTGTATGGCACCTATAACATCTCAAACTAAAACTAAGCCATTGTTGTACTGATTAACCAAACGGCAGCTTTAAACACTTCCCCTCTTAGTGAGAAGACGTATAACTATCATGGGTACACTTCAATGGTGATAATGCTCGATATTTTGTACTTTTAATGCGGTAGATAAAAATGTCATGTTCATCTGTTAAATTGATAGAAAAAACATTTAATTAAACATTAAACTTAAACATTAAATTTAAGAATTTTGCAAAGATTAGCTTGAAAACGTGCTGTCTGCATTGGGTGCGATTGTTACATGGAGATACCCTGACATTAGATACCACCTGTCAATCAGCATGTATGCACTGTAGATTGAAACAATTTCTCTCAAAGGAGATGGAGGGAGAAGGATTCCATTTCCCATATCTTCAATTGCCACCCTGGCATTTCAATATACACACGATAGGATGTTATAATATCCATTATGCCATACTCCAAGAAGAGCACTTCAAAAGACGGTATTTTAGAATGGACTTGGGTTGAGAGCAGATATGTCATTCGGGTTTTCAAGTGGGCACGTATGTTTCGTTAATTTGAGCCACGACACCTCCAGAAGGCTTAACGGTGAGCAATGACGTCTCAGAGCCACCCCCCTCTATATCTGCTCTCGGCATGGCCAGATATTAAGAGGAAAAAAAAGTTGTTTATTAAACTGAGAGATATCTCTATACCTATCCTTATTCCCTGTTCCTGCAGGCGCTTTCTGCCAGCTCTGCAGGGATACTTGCCACCTGAAAAGAAGATCATCTTTCCCTACTCTGTTCCTGCAGGCTTGATAAATGACGCTCTACAGGAAAGACCTACCTTTTATACCTTTGTCCTGAGATTAAACCACTTTTTATGGTTTTTCAACATGTTCTTTACTTTTGTGCCCATATAGGATCCTTCCTTTTCAGCCACAGCCACTGGCTACTTCTTTTTGCTATATCCAATAAAGCTTCTATGGTCTTGCGCAATTCTTTGCCGCAGATCCCTAACTCCTTAAGTGGTTTGGTTGTGGATATTGCCACAAATCCATGGCATCCAACTTCCACAGGACACACCTTTGTTTCCAACCTCGCTGTTCTGCCTCAGCTGCTAATTCGCTATAGCGGAGTGTGAGGAACCTGGGCACAGACCGAGATTGACACCACAGTAACGGTTGGGATTCAGACCCTTCTGTTAGAAAACTGCATGGGGTTGCTTGGTTCCTCCCCAGCACTCTCCGACCTACTGCAAAGAAATCGACACCCATAAATAGCATTCCAGCGAATCACCAGATTGAACTCACCTGGTGATCTCTCAGTGGAATGCCTCACCACCACGGTCCTGCAGCGCCCTCTACTGGACAGATGCCGCCACAACCCTCACAGTGTCCCCCCTCTAGCCGCAGGCCGGGGACGTCAGCGACCCCCCCCCCCCCTGCTATTTCCCCTGTCCGTACGCACAACCTCATAGTCTACGTCCCCCACTTGCTGTGTGATCACAAACGGCCCTTGCCACTTTGCAAGTAATTTCGAGCTAGAGGTGGGCAATAATACAAGGACCTTCTCTCCCGGTGCAAATTGTCTGAGCTTAGTTCCCCTGTCATAACGCCGCTTCTGTTCCTCTTGGGCTTGATGCAAATGTTCACGTGAGAGCCTATGCAGTGAGTGCAGCTTTGCACACAAGTCCAAGACATACTGAATCTCGTTATTACTGTCACTAGACCCGCACTCCCAGCTTTCTTTAACTAGGTCCAGTCTAGGACACCTCACGGTTGTCGCCCATACAACAACTCAAAGGGGGAAAACCCTGTGGAAGCCTGGGGTACTTCTCTCATGCCGAACAACAGGGAATCTAGCCATTTATGCCAATTTTGACTATCCTCATGTATAAATTGACGAATCATGGTTTTCAGCGTCTTATTTAAGCGCTCACAGAGGCTGCGAGGTGGGGGAAGTTGGTGTGGGTGTCGGCTTCCCCTCCCCAGAAGTGTGAACCAGCCGCTCGGTCCGTGGTGCCGACACTGGTCGCTGTAGTGGGCGGCCACTCTCGGCTCGTCGGTGTGCGGGAACTGGCTGTGTCTTGAGCACTACGGCCAGGTGGTCTTCTGCCAGGGCTACTGCCGCGTCGAGGGTGGTGGGTCGGTGCCATCGAACCCAGGCAGACGTCCTCACCGTCAGCCCCTCTTCGAAGGCCTCCAGCACCACCTGCTCCAACATCTCCCCCGGCCCCAGCTCCCCTGGCCGCAGCCACCTCCGGGCCCGGTCCAGCAACTGCTGCGCGTAGGCGTAGGGCCGGCCTATGGTGTCAAAGGCCAGAGCCCGGAACCGGCGCCGGTGTTCTTCAGGGTTCAGCCCCAACCGGTCCCGTATAGCCCTGCCAACAGCCCCATAGTTGGCCACCTCCGAGGCTGGGAGGCTGTGTACTGTCAGCTGCGCCTCACCTGTGCCAACCCCAATCTGTGCCCCACGTTGGGTGCCAAATGTGAGGTTCCTGGGCACAGACCGAGATTGACACCACAGTAACGGTTGTGATTCAGACCCTTTTATTAGAAAACTGCATGCGGATGTATGGTTGCTTGGTTCCTCCCCAGCACTCCAACCTACTGCAAAGAAACCGACACCCATAAATAGCATTCAAACTAGTCACCAGATTAAACTCACCTGGCGATCTCTCAGTAGAATGCCTCACCACCACGGTCCTGCAGCGCCCTCTACTGGACAGATGCCGCCACAACCCTCACACGGAGTTTCTTTCTTTCGTATGCCTCATCTATTGCTTCTTCCCACGGGACTGTTAGCTCTATAAAATAAACAATTTGCTGTGTGTTGGACCAGAGTAATAAGTCTGGTCTTAAGTTGATTGTTTCAATCTCTGATGGGACTCTCTGTTGTTGGCCGACATCAGCAAGCATTTTCCAATCACATGCTCTCCTCAGCTGCCCTGAGCTTTGTTTTGCCCTATAACTCTTCTTTTCCGGAACTTCCTCCCTGACAAAGCAAATGTGGTGCATGTCGCCCTCTGCTCCAATGGGCAGGGCATTAACTGTTGAGCGCTTGTGCTCTATTGCTTCCACCAAGCATTTTAGTACTTTATTGTGGCGCCAGGTATATCTTCCTTGAGTAAGGTTCGTTCTGCACCTAGCCATTATGTGTTTGAGATTAGCCGTCCCCCCACAGAGGGGGCATGTTGGATCCTCACCTACCCATTGGCTAAGATTTGTCGGTGTTGGCAGTACATCGTAGGTTGCCCTAACAATGAAGCTAATTCTTGTGGATTCCATTCCCCACAAGTCCTACCAAGGTAATTTTCCTCTGCTCTACACTTTCCCAGTTCATCCATCGCCCTTGTTTGGCGTGTGAGACAGTTTTAGCGCTCCTTACTGCTTCCTCTTGCTGACGTATCTGTTCTATCACTAATTTGCATTGTGTCAAAGGGGTTGCTTTTGACCATCTCTGTTTACTTGTGTCAAGTCTAAATCCTCCTCGTCCATGTTGTACTTGTCCTACTATTTCCATATGTTTAAGGGCTGCTTTTGCTTGCAGTACTGCCTCTTTTGGATTCCATTTCCGTCCTGTTGCTAATATGGGTGCCGCTTTTCTGACTATACTATCTCGGGACTCCGTAAGTGTCATTCTAATCTAGCTTTAGTGCACTTAAATTCCCCTGTAAACCCGGTAAGCGGCAGCTCCAGAGCACCTTTCCCATAAAGAGCCAGACTACTAAAACACCGTGGCACCCCTAACCATTTCCTAGCATAAAAGCTGACTCTTCTTTGTAGCTTTTCAACTTTAGTGATGGGTACATCATACACTGTCAATGGCCACATGAGCCGGGGTAGAAGTCCAAACTGTAGGCACCATAGTTTCAGCTTTCCTGGCCACCCTGACTTCTCAATGCTCTCTAGGCCTCTTCAATTCTATCCTTAATTCCTCCCCCTGCTTCTTGAGTCTTTAAGAGTAGAATTGTACCATTTCCCGAGACTTTTGACAGGCTTTTCGATCACGGTTGGAATTGGATCCTCATCCATGAAAAGAATTTTGTGGCACAATTTTCCTTTAACAACTAATATGCAGCTGGATTTGCTTGGTTTTACTTTCATTCTAGCCCATTTAAGGTTATCATTAAGTTTGCTTAGCAGTCTTTTAGTACACGGAGCAGTTGTCGTCAAGATTGTCATATCATCCATATATGCTCGAATGGGAGAGAGGCGTGATCCTGCCCTTAACTTTTACCCACAAACGACCCATTTTGATGCTCGGATTATTACTTCCATGTTCATAGTAAATGCCAAGGGCAAGATTGTACATCCGGCCATGATGCCAATCTCCAGACGTTGCCATTCAGCGGTAAATTGAATGTCCTGAAAGTATGCCTTATCCAGGTTTAAAATTGCATTTGGTACCTTAAAAAACTGTGAATTCCTCATGCATTTTGTCATCTATGTGAGTTTCTTTTAGGTGGGACTCCAGTTCCTGTTTGGTTGTTTTAAGCGTTCTGTCTTTTGCTTTATTGAACAAGGACTTAGTAAACTTGAAGTGGTCTTTGTAGAATTGACTCCTTGCTCGTCCTTTCTTCTTTCGGTTTCTTTGTAGGTTCTTGGGTCTGCTCAAAGTTGACAACCGCTTCTTTAAGCTGTCCTGCAAGTCTCTAATGCCTACCTTTCCTGGTTCAGATGCCTTTTTCCATTGCTTTTTAAATAGCCTTCCTTCTTTTACTAGCTTGTCGATCTCTTGTTGCCTCCTCGATTTTCTTGGTTCCACCTGTTTTTTTTGAAGTTTCTCCAGTAGCCCAAATCTCTCCTTTCCATAATCACATATGACATCCCCTATTTTATCTAGCTTTCTTTCCACTGTGCCCCTTAGCTATTCAAGTGTCTGTTAACATAGACCTAAAAAAGAGTCCCAAACATTCTTTTCAGCGGCTAATGGCCACTTTACTTTAGGTTTTTGATCACTGATCTTCTCCTTGGAGGTTTTTGCCTGATTGGGCTCTACCACCTTATCCCCTTGTCTTTCGGTGCTTGTCTGTGTCGCCTCAGTGCTGGAGTTGTTGATGGCCTGCAGACTTGTGTCCAGTTTGTGTCCAGTCGCTGGCCTTCATTCGACTTACTTGCTTGACTTCTTAAAAAGTACAGGTCAATGCGATGCTCCGGCTTCATCCTACTTAGGCACCCTTTCTTACTTTGGTGTATTCTCAGGCCCCTTACAGTTGCTACCTTTTCCCAGCCACAAGGGCAGATCTGGTGACTTTCACCTATAATTACATTGGTTTCTGAAGTGCTTCTCGTGCTCATAGTCTTTGCGTTGCTTGCGGTCAAAACTGTGTTATTAGTATGCGAGTCATCTTCCGCCAACGCTCTCACAGACTCTAGGAGTATTTTCACTTTAGTTTTGTTAGTAGCTTTTTGCGGGTGCACTCAGTCCACAGTGTTTAGTGCTGCAGACATGAGTTGCTAGCCCATGTCTGCCCCATTGGGGTCTATTCCCTCCAGTCAGCTGTCTCTCCAATCTGTCACAAGGACTTTCCCTTGTCAGTTATTCGATTAACAAGAGTCACCAGAAAACCATCTGGATGGGACATTTCAATATACACAGGAAAGGATGTTATAATATCCATTATGCCATACTCCAAGATGAGCACTTCAAAAGACAATAATTTAGATTTTAAAAATGTTTCTATAAACTTTTAGGCTTTAAAACAGCGCATTGTTTTTCAAGTTCAATAAACAACTGTCTTTTTCTGTTTTGTTTTATCTCCAACCCATAACAGGCTGAATGGGTTGCCTTAAACTACGTCCCCTTCGCTGAGCGCTCCCTTGACGAAGTGGTGGATCTGTATCATAAAACAGCCAGCCATAAGGCTGTCATTAATGAGAAAGTATTGCAAAGCATTATCAAGGTACGGCTTTATTGTTCTTTCGTCTTGTCATATTTTACAATTTATTTTCTTGATAACAGTCAACCTGTAAATCGGACTGCATACTCTGTCTACCGGTCGTCACTGGTTTGGGGTTTATACAGGTTTATCGATGGTGAGACATATCGACATCACCGAAGCCCTGACATATTGTTATCGAGGTGCTCGTGTTCATTCAATTTCCACTCCAATCAATGGTTGATGACCACCCCTTCACTTTGTCAATAATCATCCTTGTAGGCTAAAATAATAATAACAATAATAATAATAATAATAATGATAATAATGATAATAATGCATTCAACTTGTGTAGCACTTTCCGAAATTCCGATGCTTCACAGAGGGAACACAGGGTCAAATAATTTAAAAGGTACACGTATAAATGAAAGACAAATCTAAAAACTAGAGGACTCATGAAATGGAGGGAATCAGAAAGAAGGAAAGGTTAACTGGTGAACGCAAGCTTCAAAAGGTGGAGTTTGAGGGCCTGATTGAAAGATGGCAAGGTTTTTGCCTGGTTGTGGAGGGCGTTCCAGAGGGAGCATGCAGCAACTGAGAAGGCCCTGTCACCCCAGGTCGGAAGCTTGGTTCTGGTGGTTTTAGTGTGGTTGCATCCGCAGATCTGAGGCATTCGGGGTGTGGTGGAGGAGAGGGAGGGAGGGGCCAGGTTATTTATGACTTTGTAGGTGGTTAGTATTATTTTTTATTGATTCCTGTATTTAACCGGGAGCCAGTGGACGTTGTGAAGGACATGGGTGATGTGATCTTAGCAGCGGGTGGAGATGAGTATGTGGAAAGCAGAGTTGTGGATGTATTGACATTTTTTGAGGATTTTATTGGTGAACTGTAGTGGATGCTGTTGCAGTAATCAAGTCTGGAAGCTGTGAGTGCATGGTTGAGTTTTTCAAAGGACAGGGAGGGCCGGAGATGGGCAATGCTCCTAAGGTGGAAGAAGGCAGTTTTTCTACCTTCTGACTTGAGATAGGAACGAAAGGGTAGAATCAAGGACAATTCCAAGGTTGCCGACCTGGCTGGAGGGGGTGATGATGGAGCCATCGATGTGCAATGAGGTGGTCAGGGTGGAGGAAGTGTGGGAGAAATTACATCAAAAGTATCAAAAAAATTGTCACAGCATGAAAAGGTGAGTTTCCAGGCTGGAAACTCCTGTTCACAAGTCCGGAAAGGTTTGCAGACATTTGTTGTCGCGTGCACAGCCATGGAAATCTCCGGAAACTGACTCCTCTGCGTGCACGGACATGTTAGTGTTTGGAAATTTCCGCAACTCCTGTGAAACACATCTAGCAATTCCTGTGCACCAGCCAGTTCTTAGTGTCCCTGGTTGGTAGGGCTGGGCGATCCTACGATTTAATCGATTAGTATGAATTTTGAGTTCTTCAATTTTAAAAAGTCTAAATCAAGACAATCGTGATTTAAATGAGGTGCGGCATGATTGATCTAGTAACGTTAAAATTATAATAAAAATAGTGAGTCTATGAACGCAGAAGGAACTCATTGCTTTAGTAAACAGAATACTCATACAGTATTGCCTAAAAATAAGTAAAAATATTTCAGATCTATGTTGCTGTGCTCTTAGCGCCTCACGCTATCAAATACAGATGTCTATTATACCGCCCTATCCAAGTTACAAGCTAAATTGGTTCTAGCACTTCACCCAGTCTCATTCATGATGCATAATGTGAAGTACTAAAATTGCACCACATAGGCAGCATAAAGTCAAACACATATATTAGTTCTGTTCGGTTCCGTTTAAATTGAGTAAGTACGTAATACAATTGCTGCACGAACGAAGCGGATAGAGTCACGTAACAAATAGTCTGGCTGAAGGGATGTAAGATTTTGGAACAAGCCTGCCATTGGCGCTGACTGTTTCATTTGGCTCTAATTAGATTCCTCCATATTCCTCTCCTTCCGCTATCTGCTTGTTACAGTTTTTAAGTCCCCGCCGCTACATGAAATAACATCCAGCTAGCAACCTACACACCAAAAATTTCCAGTTTCAAGGAATATTTGGATCATGTAGTAAGGCATGCCTGCTTGGTTTGTTCTGTGAATGGTTGTAAAGATTTACAAAGAATACGTTTAGAACATCTGTCAAACACAGGGACGTTATTGCATGTTTGCCCACCGCTTACGGAAAAAGTTTAATATTCCAATCATGTCATTTCATCTGTAGACAGTGGAGCTCGCAAGTATAAACACAAACATAGCGTGAAAATGCTATGGTTTTTGTAGTGTCCCCCTTGGTTGCGATTAAAGGACCAGGTGAAAACTCTAGTAACTCTGCCGTAAATCGGGTTAGCCGCAGCGTACGCCAGGCAAGATCAAGACACGGACAAGAAAATAACCACTGGCCAGTACTCCATGGCATGAGAGCCATCCTGCAAACGACCACGTTCTGAGAGCGCGGGTGTGGACAACTTTCCTTCATTTGGAGATCCACTGGTAAGAGCAAATTACCATATAAAGCTAATTTAACGTGACTGTATTGGGTGTAATTTCGCAGTAGCAAAGTTAATTATAGCAATGTTGGGGAGAGGGGGCACAACTTAGCACATTTTGGTTTTGGCTAAATATAAAAGAAAATATTTGAGTGAGATCAATCATGTTTTTACACATGCAACAAACATATCCCTGCTACAAATTAAAACTTCACGTTTGTGTATCTTACCGTTCTTGTACAATTGCAACGAAAAGTGGGGAAGTTCGATGTTACAATTTACCCCATGGGCGGTTTATTGTAACAGGGTTAGTTGTAACACTTGCTAGAAAAGTCTGTTTGAATGCAATTAAATCAATGCAATTACATTTATAAACTATAGGTGGATACTGTTTATGGACATAGCTATGATATATATCCACACATCTATCCATCCATCTATCAGGGATGGAAATATCAATGCATATATGGATAGATTTTTTTTAGATCTAGATTTTTTCTATATATCCATGTATTTCCATCCATGTGGATATCTAGCTGTCTACCTTGATCCACACGTCATTATAAATTCATATTAACAAGAGACAGTGTCAAACATTGAGAGATGTATTTTTGGCCACAACAACTCAATAAAACAGGTCACAGTCAATACCAGACAAAAATTATGGAATTAATAATTATCAAGGCTTTGCTAAATTATCCAAGTCCCGGCTTCTTAAAGGACAATGTTCAATGTTTTCCCTTTTGATGTCTCATTCTGTGAAAAAAGAGTTGCAAGAAGTAGTTTTTGTTTTTATTTCATTATCATTGTACAATATAGGAGGCTTAGTTGTAACACTGTGTTACAACTAACCCCACCGAGTAGTTTTTCTCAAAGCTATCTAACACTTTCTATAAGTGGGTTACATGTTTCAAAATTATGCTATGTTTTAGGCAACAAGAAGGTTATTAAGATAATATAAGGTTGGATTCAATGACTTACACAAGCAGCTCAGTAATCAAAAAACAAGTACGATAAAGAAATGTACTTACATGCCGTCAAAACACTCCTTGTCCCAGATCTCCACGAAAACGCATCCAACCTCTAAAAAATGTGCAGGAGACCATTAGTTGGCAATGTGGTAAATTGGCAGGAAACACACCCTGCTCAACCCTGTGCAACTGCGTTAAGAGTAGGGATGTGCACGACTAGTCGACTAGTCGGTTAAACGTTGCTACCCTTGCTAGTCGGCACCAGACATACTAGTCGGTTAAACGTATTATTATATTTATGTACTAATTTAAATTATATATTGACATAACTTGCACTAAAATGTGTGTTCCTAGTAAAATGTTGCAATTGAAAAAAACAACTTCCGTCACTAATGTTAACATTGCTGGACAAAAAAAAATGAGGGAAAAACTGAACACATTGAAATGTTCACTGCGCAAGTTAAACCAGCGAGGAGGAAAGTGTGACAAAGAAGGATGACATCACATAAAACCAGCGTAGTTTGGCAGTGTTCTGATCGTCTAGATAATTGGAATGAGGTTGTATTGTAGGCTGTGTCAGAATTAACTGGCATGTAGTCACTAGACCGGAGTAATGAACCACATTCAGCATAAACGCATGTGGACGTTAACCTGCAAATAGAGAAGGCTGCTAGTTCTAGCCAAACTCTGCACACACATCATAACATATTTTACCGCCCCAACCCACTTATGCTATGATTACGCTAACTCTACTCATTCAATGTTGACAGCCATGGATTGGAATATGCTGTTGATCTATGTAAAAATGTATTCTCATTTCAAACGGCAGATATTATTTTCCATTATTATTTTAATGTCTTCGGTGTAGGGTTTTTTTCGACACAGTATCAAAACAACGTAGCGATGTCCTTCAGCTTGTCACATTATCTTTTCGTCCACCCCCTCGAACTAAGTTAGATTGAGCGTTCAAAATATACTGACGGGAGCGTCAATTGAATAATCATGGAGGGGTAAACGGCGGCAAAATTTTAAATAAGATATATTTTTGTTTGTTTATGTATTGCAGTTCTGCATGTATTGCACTGGCGTTATACATTAAAGAGATTTTATAGCCTAATTAAATGTTTGTTCTTCATGGTTCAGCGTATTTTGGTAAATCTCCCCCAAAAAATGTGCGACTTTTCTGAGTGTTTTCCTAATTTTAGAGTAGTAGACTAGTCTAAATTTAAACTTTCGTTTAAACGTCAGGGATATTAGTAGTTAGGAACATCCCTAGTTAAAAGTCAGTGTAACATTTAACCCCATGCTAGGATGTGCCCTGCGCACCCCTACATTAATATTTCATCATGTTACCTTGTCCGAGCACCTAATCTTTGGATTAGTACCAACTAATTTAGAACCCCAATCAAGCCAAACATATGACATGAATCTTATTTTTCTCCCTTGAGTTTGACTAATTACTCTGTCTTGTCCTGTTTTTATTTACAGGAGAGAAGGACGGGGTTGAAGTTCCTTTTAGAGAGCAGTGTGGAAAAGTTAATTCATTAAGATATTTTATCCCTGTTCCACTCCTGGAAGTTACTGCCACAGCCTCCAAAGCCATAAGATAGAAGTTGAGGAAAAGTCCTGGAATGCAACAATGTTTAGAACTTGTCATAAGCCCAAACAGCCCAAGTACAGAAAAGGTGGTAATATATAGTGTAAGAGTATAGCTGAGCGCTTACTGCTTTAGTTTGAAGTTTTAAGACTTACCCTGGGCAAGGGTGCATGCTACCCAGTAGGTGCCAAATATGTGTCTGCAAACAGGTGGACATGCACCATTCAGAGACACCAGCGGATGTCAAACTGCATATTATAAACTCCCTCTAATACCCAAATATTTCTTCTCAGTTGTAATTGCGCAATAAAGACATCTGACAACATAAGTGCAAACGAGTCTTAAGTTGGGTGGTATAAAAATACATAAGTAAACAAGATCATGACAGGGGAAAACAATGGTATTGATTGTTAAAGTTACCAAAGTTTGTTAGTTGTGAAATAAAGTATTATTTATATATATTATAAATCTGACAACATGAGTGCAAAAAAAATAAGATTGGTTTATAAATATAGGTCAAGAAAAGGCTTGAGCTGAGGATGATTTTAAAAATGTAGTGTTTTTTTCCCCCAAAAGTCACAGTTGATCATGGGATAAATAGTAGTCCATATGTGAGGCAGGGTAAGGAATATCCAAGGCCATAAAGGTTGCAGCAATTAGGGAGAAAATAATTCTTTTTCTGACACAAACAAACTACCTTCAGGTTGAAAATGTCTAATTGTGCTACATTGGAACCACACATTTATGATGACTATTTTTAGCTCCTCAGATATCTCCTTGTAAGATAAATTGAGACAGCCATCTTGATACATATCTGGACAACATTCATAGCTTTGGTTTCCAGGCTTGAACCAATGACAATTGGTAAATGTAGATATGGAAGTTGTCATGCTAGTTTAATCATCATTGACGGGACTATATGAGTCTTAGATTTAGCGTTTTTATGTATCTTTGTATCGATTCTGATTTGACTAGTTTCAGGACCAGAACAACTTGTGAACGCATCTTGAAGAAGCCTAGGCTCAAGTCTCGACTCTCATCCACAATCTTGATCTGTTTTCTGACAGTCATCGCTAGACTGAGCTGATTTGGCATATGTACTCTGACGGCAAATGTATGCTTCATTGACTTGACCAACTTTCCAATCCTTTCCCCTTCACATTAGCTTCTTTGATATCGATTTAATAACGTCCTGCAAGAACTGCATACATGTGAGATGAAAAGTCTGTTGTTTTGACCAGTCCAGTGAACTCCTCCGAAGCTGAAGTATAGGCAGGCTTCACCCCCAGGACTCCGATGATTAAGTTGTTTGTCTTTCTCATCAATAAAAGTCGTATCACAGAGCCGAAATACCTATTTGACTGTTTTATGTGGCGTTTTCTTTTGCGAGGATTTAGCCAGCGCCCGCCTCCCCACGTGCAAATGTTCCACCGAAACAAGTTCCCCTCCGAAACTATTTTGCAAGGGCACCGTCGCTGTATCCTGGGTTTAGTGCCGCCCAAGGCAATTGTGATTGGTTTAAAAAAAAATACAGCATTTTTCTTCACTGTTCCAAAAACTTAACGCATGGTGCCAGACTCTTCTCCAGCGCTGGCACAGCTCAACGTAGTGTGGAGATGGGGCTGGCATCACGAGACTACCTAACAAATGGATGTGCAGTTAAAGGAATATTTACTTTTTTATGTTTTACCTTAGTTATTATTTTTTATTCCGTTCTTTAACCAGGTAAGTCCAACTGAGAACGAGTTCTCTCTTGCAGTGGCGACCTGGCCCCGTAGGGAGAAATCGGCCAACTCCAGTTCTATGCTAGTGCCTTGGTCAGAGAACTGACAGGAGGATTAGCCCTAAACATCTTTTTTATGGTGTTGGGAGGAAACCGGAGCACCCGGCTGAAACCCATACAAACACGGGCAGAACGTGCAAACTCCACACAGAAAGGACCTGGACCGACTGCTGTGCAGAATCAGTGCTAACCACTGAGACATCGTGCTGCCAGGTCCATGTCTAACGAAAATGTCTCAAATAAATGTCCCAACTTGTCCAGACATGTTTTACATCCATTTAATTTCTAAAACCTTGGTTTTGAAATAATTAAATTTTCCCATTTAGCTAGAAACCCATTATTGATAGCTTAGCAGGAATGTCACAGTTTCAGCACACACATATAAATAAAATAAAAATATGTGTATAGACAATATAGCGCACAATGTAATTGTACAATAAGATTGTACAATTTGTGTCTATCAAACAAATCAATGTCATCTATTCATCCTAACAGCTAAATGTATTTCCGAAACAAGATCTAGATCCATAGCTAGATCCACCATCATTATTTCTCCAACACTTCAATAGGGTTACTGTAAACACCTATTATATAACTTGTTCCAGATAAGTTTATATCTAACAAGACTGAACGATAGCTACATGGACGTACACTGTCTATTGTCTTCATAAACCTGCAAGCTGACATGGCTTAGGGCAGTGGTTCTCAACCCAGTCCTCAAGGACCCCCAGCCATACCAGGAATTGGACCTTCCCTAGTGCCAACACATCTGGTGCAATTAGTCAAGGCCTTCCTGTATGAGACTAATTACACCAGGTGTGTTAGAAACTGTGAATATTAAATACCTGGAATGGGTAGGGGTCCTTGAGGACTGGGTTGAGAACCACTGGCTTAGGGTATGACGTTCCATAATGCCAAAATTGTATCTAGTGTTGCATTGCCTTTCTATAATTGTATATGTCTCTTGGCCAACCTGGATAATCTGCGGTCAAAAAAGACTGACAGCCATAGGCGTCAGTGTAGGCATCATATGTAGCCTAGAAGGCTTCCCTAAACTTGCAGTCTAATAATAATAATACAAATAATGATGATCTAACAGCGTGGTCGGTTACATTAGTAATAGAAACGTGAATCAAAAACCGTATTGGCATGGCTAACGAAACCAAGGATGATGTTTAAATGTTCGGGATATTCAATACTTTAACCCAACAACACCCCCCAGATCCATAGCTGCAGTGTGTTGTTTGCAATTATAGTGCATAATTATTATGGGGGGATTACTGGTGCGCTCTGGTACTTGATAAAATATCAAAAAATAATAGAAATAGTTGTCTTCTTCACAACAAATAATTTTACATGGCAGGGACTCACTGCGTAGACATATTCCTCTAGGTTAATGCTGTAATTTACTTTGTAAATAATATAATAATAACAATAGCAATAATATTATCCTGTGTCCTTGAGTTACTAGAAGGGCGCTTATAAATCCTGTGTATTATTATTGAAATAAGTAGTTATGTGAATAGGCTACATTAAACAGCCTTCTGCTGGCAATGGAAGCATGACAAGTTGCTAGCTTGACATTTCTGCTTTTATTGAAAGTGAACAATGTTATTGTGGTAGCTACTAGCTACATACTTAGTTATACATAGCTAAATAGCTAGAGCCCACTACACCAAACTGAGCTTGTGGATGAGATACGCGACTGGCACTCTCACGTCCTGGCTCAACTGCTGCTGTAGCAATAGGAGATAACTTCCTCCTCCAAATCCTCTAGCCTTGTTATGGCCTTGTTGCCTCACTGTCCGTTTTCTTTTTTTCAAACATTATATCCATTGTGTTGATTGTTGTTCTGAATTCGTTAAGCTAGCTAGATGCCGAAATGACAAGCGCTGTAACCAGGGTGCTCTCTTTCTCACTCTTTCTCGTGCTCAAACAAAACGTGCGTGTGCCAAGTAATGTGAGGTAGATCTGGGCCTTGAATTACACACACAGGACATAGCGTTCTTGCGTTTTTGATCAACACTATCATATTATTTATTATATAAAATATAAATATAAAATATTATATTACATATTATTAAGTTTGGAATGACAGATGAATTGATCATGGGCAATATTTAATTATTTGCCTACATGAAAATAAAGATCCGGGGCTATTCAGTAAACAAGACTAAGGACGTTCCTGAATTCTAAGGAACTAAGGACGTTCCTTGTATATACTGCCGAATCATACCCTTGAGTATACTGCCATCTATTGACCAAAATGATGACAAAACAGACATGCAGGAAAAGACCACCACTCGGCCAGCTTTAATATAAGGTGTTTTTGTTCTGGAAAAAGTTTTTTTTTTTTTTTATACTCCCAGTCAGACAGTTTTTGTCTTTTAGAAATGTTTTCTTACCGATGACTCGCTAACGTGTCCCTTCTGTTCTAGTCAACATACAGACTTGGCAGTTGTGGCGGATAACAAGTAGACTGGAAAAAGTAGACCAAACGTGAGAATTTAAAAGGGAAGGTTTCTGCCTCTTGCATATTTCTCGTTGTGACTGGGAATAACTTAACTGTTTAAACCTTTATCAGCTATGGTGTGGTTTGTACCCTCCTTTTAACCATTTTTATCGAGAGAGAGAGAGAGAGAGAGAGAGAGAGAGAGAGAGAGAGAGAGAAACGTCACAAATGGACCTACGGTCAATCAACGCTTTGTTGGTCACGCTGGAAAGAGGCATGCTCCACCCTCACCAGAAACCCCCCCCCCCCCCCCAAAAAATATAAACACACAGTAATATGATTGGCCATATTAGAATTTCATTCGGCTTGTGTGTGTTAGTGCTACTGTGCTTTTTTCAATTCAAATCAACTAACCACTTCATGCTTGAGCAGGTGGCAGAAAAATTCCAAGGAGGCGGATTGGCCGCCTTTTGGGAGTGCCGCTCTAGGCAGCTGCCTAGTTCACCTATATTGTAAAGGCGGCCCTGGCTGCAGTTAACAAGCCAAGACAGCCAGTAAAGCCCAACATAACATGACATCAACGCTAGATGGTGGTATATGCCCGTGAAATCTCTCTCCCAGTCAAAACCCTCTTCCCTATTCATTTCAATGGGGCCGAAAACCGCTTGAAAATAATAACAAAATTAAAGCTGCAAGCAGCATTTCACCGGTCCTAGCAGTATGGCAAGGCGTACAAGTAAAACAAAGGTTTTTGTTGAATGTATAGCAAATGTGTTTTTTTTTTTTCAAATCTAACATCAGCTTAACATGTTTCAGAGCCAGCAAAAGAGGCACACAATGCAAATTGCTGACTATTTATTTTTTTTACACAAAGAAAGTTATATATTTGGCTTTTAGAGCGCCCCCTAAAAGCAGATGTGAAAAAAGCTTTGCATATATGATCAATGCAGCCACTAGAGGCATTGTATTAAGTTTCATGAGGATCAGACTTAGTTTGACAATGTTATTACCATTTATATGATAAGCCACACCCATAAGGCCAACCATTGGTTCAATCACAGTCTGCTTTTAAAAGTTGACTTAGATTCTGCCCTACAGCATATTTACAAAATTTCATGCAATTTTGTGATTCACATCACGAGATATAAAAATGTGGCATTTATAGCGCCCCCTAATGGCAAATGTAAAAATGGCTTCACATGCATGATCAATGAAGCCATCAATGAACCAATGAAGGGAGGGAGGGATAGAGGAGAGGAGAGGCCGGGGAAGGAATGAGGGAGGGAGGTGAGGTAGTGGGATGGAGGGAAGAGAGGCAGGGAGGGAAAGGGGGAGGGATAGAGGAAAGGAGGGAGGGAGGGAGTAGAGGTAGTGGGAGGGAGGAGAGTTAGGGAGGGGCAGGGTGGGGGGGATGGAGGAGAGGAGAAGTAGTGCAAGGGCGGGAGGGAGAGAGAGGCAGTGCATCAAGTTTCATGAGGATTGGATAGAGTGTCATGGAATTATATCCATTTATATGGGAAGCCACGTCCTCTTTGTATTTCATTGGCTTATAGCGGTTGCGTGCTTTGGCCGGTAGGTCTGGTTTATACCCCATTTTCATATCATGGTCCATTCATGCTACATACCAAGTTTGGTGCAGATTGGACAAACAGATCAAAAGTTCAATTAATTTAAGTGTTTTTCCCAAAATTAAAAATGGCGGAAAATCTATCCTGACGGACTTTAGGGGTCCAAGAGGCTTTTTTGTTCCCCATGTGGAGATGGACCTATGACCCAAATTTGGTGAGTCTCATATGGTGTATGAGATATCGCTTTTCAAAGTGTGACATTTTGTGTCACAGCAGGCCAGTTTGGGTCATCTCTAGTTTGGGAGTAACAGTTACCGGTACTAACCCGTGTGCAAAGTTTCAAATTTGTAGCGTATAGCATCCATCCATCCATCCATTTTCCGCCGCTTATCCGGGGCCGGGTCGCGGTGGCAGCAGGCTCAGCAGGGAATTCCAGCCGTCCCTATCCCCAGCAACGTTTTCCAGATCCTCCTGGAGGATCCCGAGGCGTTCCCAGGCCAGACGAGATATATAATCCCGCCAGCGTGTTCTGGGTCTACCCCGGGGTCTCCTACCAGTACGGCGTGCCCGGAAAACCTCCAACGGGAGGCGCCCAGGAGGCATCCTGATCAGATGCCCGTACCACCTCATCTGGCTCCTTTCGACGCGTATAGCATCTCACGGGAATTTGCACCGACAGGGGAAAACATTATTATTATTATTATTATTATTATTATAATAATAATAATAATAATAATAACAACAATAATAACTAGATGGCGTTTCCCAAAGAAAATGTAGTGTGCCCACAACGAATGTGCTGTATGCTATGAGGATTGACTTATGATGTTACATTTAATACTGTTTAATACTGTTTAATGTAACCTTATATACAGTATGTAACTGTATGAAACCGTATGCAATTAGACTGGAAGTCAAGAAAGCCCATTATATACAATAACGTATTTTTAACCTCATAAAAATATATAATACATATAATATTATGTATATATATATATATATATATTATATGTATGTAAATATGATACATTTATTATAATATATTAAAATATATGATATATGTGTGCGTGCGTGCGTGCGTGCGTGGGTGCGTGCGTGGGTGCGTGCGTGTACAAACACACGCACATTGTAGCTGAATGACTGAATAACTTTAATCCGTATGCTGTACTGAGTATTTAGATACCATGATCTTAAGTCTACCATTAACAGTCATTGAGCTACAATTTGAGTGGGAGTCAATGAGGCTCCATAGACCACCCTGCATTTCTGAAATCAAAAAGTATAAATGATATCAAGATGAAACTTTGCAACTTTGATCAGTATGCTCTCCTTAGTATGTACATACCTCAACCATGTCTACTGTAAACGGTCACTGAGCTACAACTTGAATGTAAGTCTATGGGAGAGGCACTTAAACTGTAAAAAACTCAAAATTATGGGATGTATTAATATAATTTTTGGCATGTCAAGCTGAGCATTTTGATGTTTGAACCGTGTGTCTCGCATGAAAACTCAGTGAGATAATCCAGTTTAAGTGGTATATGCAAATGAGGATAATTTGCATATTTGCATAATTATAAAAGTATTCATTAGATCCATGAGAAAAGCAATGCCTGTATGCACCATGGTAACATGAACATTTGGACATAGGAACCGTACATGTCGCATAAAATTTGTAGGAGATGCATTTCAGCTGAGACCTAAAAAAAGGATGTTAATTAATAATAATTAAAAATTTATAAATTATAAATGTGAAATTTTTAAAAGCACACATCTGCGTACCAAGACGCACTTTTGGATATATGAACCGTATGTGTAGGATGTACGGTTTCTGAGATCTGACTCCCTGTAGGAAAAAGTGTGTAAAAATTTGAAAAATTGCCATTTTTAGCTGTTTATTAAATATGATATTAATAAGTTACATATTATGACATCACAGTATAAAAAGCACACTCCTACGGACCAGGACGCACGTTCTGATGTATGAACCATGTGTGTAGCATGTACGGTTATTGAGCTATGGTTGTCGGAAAAAACGTACGGAAAAACCTATAATAATAATAAGTATGTGAAAGTACAAAAGTGTGCCACTTTCAGTGGGCACACTAATAAGTATGCGAGAGTACAAGAGTGTGCCACTTTCAGTGGGCACACTAATAATAAGTATGCGAGAGTACAAGAGTGTGCCACTTTCAGTGGGCACACTAATAATAATAATCATAATAATAATAATAATAGGGAAAAATAAACTGGTACAATAACTATAAAGGTCTACGCCCTTCGGGCTAGTACCCTTAAAAAATAACCTGTGAACTGATCGCTTAGCTGTATGTAAGCGCAATGGACTGCAATACCCAAGACATGTGTGCACTGGAATGGAATGATTGGGTCAAAACTGTGGCCTAAAAAAAGAAGCCTAATAATATGGCTTACCGGTGACACATCACATAATTATATAATATAACTTTGCACTTTATGTGTAGATGTAGGAATTAGCCATTACAGATTGTTTTAAAAATGTTTTATTTGTTGCCTCAAACGGTTCACAGAATTGCAGGCAATTAAGATGATGTTCTGAAAATATTACAGTGCATGTAAATGCTTAAACATATTTAAATTATTTAGGTAGAAACTTATACTACTTAAACTTATACTATAGTAGGTTAACTCTGAATGCAAGCTAGTACTGCTACTATGCGGTGGTTGCTTTGCGAAGCATTTTCCCTCACTGAAAAAAGTAGCTGCTTTTTGCAGTAGCTGTTCTAGTCCTTTTCTCTAGTCTATCCTGCAACCTGAAAACAGACACTGAATCAGTCTAAGAGGTAAATACATAAGTAAATATAACTGCAAGCAGTGTAAGCGGTGGCCGGCTATGAAAAATTGATTACA
>JAPMUY010008589.1:0-72988 GCA_026901105.3 Galaxias olidus | reverse complement strand
CAAAACAAAAGGTGGTGTAGGGTAGGACACAACAATGGAAACCATAATGACACATTAGTGAAAACACTGATAAACAAGGGGAGACAGTTGGGCACAGTACAAGGGAGAAACTCCAGTGAGTAGGCCAATTTGAATAAATTAGTTTTAAGTTGCGACTTGAAGGATGATAAAGTGTCCGACTGTCGGATAAGTGGGGGAAGGCAGTTCCAGAGCCTGGGTGCAGAACAGCTGAAAGCCTTAGCACCCATGGTGCTGAGGTGTGAGGGGGGAATGGTCAGAAGGCCAGACGATGAGGAGCGAAGCAAACGAGAGGGGGTGTAGTCCTGAAGGAGGTCAGATAAATATGTGGGGGCCAAATTATGGAGGGCTTTGAGGGTGAGCAGGAGAGTTTTTAATTGAATGCAGTATTGAAGTAGTAGTTGGATGAGAGTTGGGGTGATGTGGTCACTGGACTTTGTGTGGGTGAAGATATGAGCAGCCGAATTCAGGACTATTTGTAGCCAGTTTAGTAGCTTGGTGGGGAGGCCTGAAAGAACAGCATTGCAGTAATCAAACCGTGAGGATACAATGCGTGGACCAGGACTTCAGCACTTGATTGAGACAGGGTCGGGTGAAGTCTGGCTATGTTGCAGAGGTGAAAGAAGGCGGTCCGAGTTATGGAGTTGATGTGAGGGGCAAAACAGAGAGTGCTATCGAGGATAACTCCGAGGCTCTTGACTTGGGAGGAGATGGATTCAGGGAAGCCATCGATCATGATGTTAGGGACAGTGGCTTTGGACAGAGTGGCTTTGGATCTAACTAGCAGGGCCTCAGTTTTACTGCCGTTGAGCTTCAGGAAGTTCTGACTCATCCAACTCTTGATGTCCTGGAGGCAGTCCGAAGGGAGGAGTAGGGTTGGGTAGAGACATAGAGCTGGGTATCATCAGCATAGCTAATGGAAGAGGACACCGTGATGATGGAGGATCAACCCCAGGGGAAGGAGGTAGACGATGAAGAGGAGTGGACCCAATACTGACCCCTGGGGGACACCCTGTGCAACTGCAGCACTTTTGGACCTGTAGTTCTCCAGCTGCACAAACTGTTGTCTATCAGCGAGATAGGATGAGAACCAGGAGATAGCGACACCCGTGATCCCAATGCCTGTCAGGCGCTCCAGGACTGAGTGGGGGATGGTGTCAAAGGCGGCACTAAGGTCAAGGAGGATGAGGATGGATAGTAGTCCTGAGTCAGCTGCACAGAGGAGGTCGTTGGCGATTTTAACCAGAGCTGTTTTGGTGCTGTGTTTCGGACGGAAACCGGATTGAAATGGTTCATGAAGGTTATTGGAGTCAAGGTGGGACTGAAGTTGAGCAGCAACAACTCTCTCAAGCACCTTGGAAATGAAAGGGAGATTAGAAATGGGCCTGTAGTTTTTGAGGTCCTCAGGATCAGCACCAGGTTTTTTGAGGATGGGAGAGATTGCGGCCAGTTTGAGAGTGGGGGGTACAGTTCCAGATTTGAGGGTGGAGTTGATTATTGCTGTTATCAAGGGGGAGACGGCTGGTAAATAGGCTTTGATGAGGCTTGTGGGGAGAGGATCAAGCTGACAGGTAGTGGACTTAGACTTGAGAATGAGCTCAGAGATAAAGAACACAGATGCTGGGGTGAAGTCAGATAGGGAGCTGGCGGATGACAGAGCTGGTGGGACCATCCAGGCTAGTTCTTCTGATGGGGTGGCAGATGAGGCCACTTGTAGGTGGATGGTTTTGATTTCAGTGGCAAAAAGGTTCAGGAAGGCAGTGCAGTTTTCATTGGAGATATTAGAAGGGAGGGTGCTAGGTGGCTGTCATAGTTGGCTGACTGTGGAGAAGAGGGCTCTGGTGTTACCTTTCCCTACAGAGGTGATGTTTGCATAATAGGAGGATTTAGCTGCACAGAGTTTTAATTTGTAATTATGTAGGTGGTCCGAATAAAGTTGGGTGTGCACTGAGTCCAGTCTTTTTACACAGCTGCTCGAGACGACACCCAATGGTTTTGAGCTCACGGAGGGCAGGGGTGTACCAGGGAGCTGTTTGGGCAAAGGAGACAAGATGTGTTTTCAATGGGGCAAGGGAGTCGAGGGCAGAGGAGGGGCAAACATTGTAATGAATAACTAAGTCATCCGGGGCGGAGGAAAGAGCAGGACTGGGGTAAGAGTTGATCAGGACGGCAAGATCAGATGGGTTGATTTGTTTGATGTTTCTAAATGTGATGATCCGTTGATCTTTTGTTTTGGAGATGGGGGCATAAACTTCAAGAGCACAGCTTTGTGGTCAGAGATGGGAATCAGTGAGGTTACAGGGAGTGATACCAGTGGAGCAGACTAAATCGAGAATGTGGCCTCTAGTATGAGTTGGGAATGTGACATGTTGAGTGATTCCAAGACACTCAATCAGAGAAATAAAATAATTTGCAAAGGCACTGGATGAGTCATCAATGTGGATGTTAAAGTCACCCAGTAGGATAACATTAGGGGACATTGCACAAACAGATGTCAATAGTGAGGATAGTTCTTTGAGGAAAAGAGCATTGGGCTTTGGGGGTCGATAAATGGTTAAAATTATGATTAGTTTAGAACAATTGATTTTTAAAGCTAGACATTCAAAAGAGGAGTGAAGGGGAACAGTGACAGCGTTGACTTTAAAGTTCTCGCGATAGACCACAGCAAGACTACTGCCCCGCCCAGTAGCTCGAGGCTTTCAGATGTAAACAAAAGCCGGGAGGACTAGCTTCATTCAACTGAGAGAAGTAATTTGGCTGCTGCCAGGTCTAAGTAATGCAGAAGAAGTCCAGCTTGCTGTCATCAATAAATTCATGAATCAGTGAGGCCTTGTTAGTTAGGGATCTTACATTGAAAGTAGAACATTTTAAACAAGAAAGAGTCACAGGCGTAGCTACCTTGGGCACCGGGGAAAGTACAGTGTGATTGACAGTACGGCTGGGAGTGCAAGTGGGGCAGGGATTATTAGACCAAATTGAACGAATGTTTGAGTGTTGAGTGGCTATGGTGTGCTCCGATTCAGAGTGGGAAAACATATGTCCGGAACCGCTGTGAATGTATCTTGGTTGGCGACGCAGTCCAAGTTCATCAATTAATGAGATGCAGTTCGGAGTGTTGTAGTTATCAAAACTATGCAGTTCATCGATGGTGTACTCCGGTGCCATGCCAGGTAGAGAAGATGCCAGCTGCAATTACCGGCCCGGTAAGCAGAAACAAGCTGTAGAATCCAAGGCAAAGCTAGCCTGTCAGCCTAGCAACCAAGATAACAAATCCTTAGCAACGGCTAGCTGAAGTTAGCTAGGATAAAAAAACATGTGTCCCTTAGAAAAATGGTGAGAAAAAACAAAACTTTGAGAGCTAAATATAAAACAAATTAAGAGTAATGTAATCAGCATGAAATACAGAAAATAAAATTTTACACAGATGATAAATTTGATCAAATGCTGTGAAAAAGCGGCAAACAAACAACGCCAGCGTCCTCTCCTTACATTGTCACCATAGCAACTGATGCTATGCAAATGATGATCGAAACAACTTACATAAAGTACACAAAGACACACCCACCAAAGAAGAGAGTGAGTGCCACTCCTAGCAGAGCAGGAGGGAGGAGAGACCAGGTGTAGAAGTCCAGGAAGCTGAAGTAGAAGGCCACTGAATCTCCAAAGTACTCCTGGACTGCATCTGAAGATGGCGGAGAACCCTCTGTAAAAACCTCTTCCCACTAACAAAGTGTATATAGATAGATCATCCATTATTATTCATTAATATTATAAATGCCTGTATAATACATGAACAATGTAGCTACTAATTAAAATCAAGTATTTGCAATAATAGACGAAACTTTATATGTTGTGCTCAGATGTGTTATATGAATGCTGTGTTAGCTATTACCAATAGCCTCAGGGGAACAATCCAGTGCATTGTAAGAATGGCAATCGCACACTGGATTCAGATGTATTTGAGCCTTTGTTCAAGAAACATAATAAAATATGTTCCGTATTTGCACGTGTACAAGTCGACTTCGTGTACAAGTTGACCCCTTACTTTGGTGAAAGAAATTTGGGATAAATTGTTTTCCCCATATTTTTATTGTTTAGGCCTAGACGGGAGTCCCTCTCTTTAAGCTTTGCCTGGGTATTGTCTAGGGGTGCCCCGATCGATCTGGGCTGATACCGATGTTTAAAATAGCAATTTGGCCGACAGCCGATGCAGAGACCGATGTTTTTAGGCCTATTTTGTTTTTGTTATTCATTCCCTCTTTTGTGCCAGGGAAACAAAGAAATCTTCATAATAAAAAAATAACTGAACTATTTTGAATAGGGATGTTAATCTTCATTAAGAATTTAATCAATCAAGAGATTCAAATTAAACAATTGGACAGTCTCGTCTTTTGGTTGAAATTCACGGCACGTGTATTCGTGTCCCGTATATGTGTTCTGTGCCTTTAAGAAAACATTTGTTTATGAGTGATGTCATCACATTGCTGCTAGGAGACGCTAGTTTGTCATTAGACGAGACGGTCTCGGCCTGATTCACATTGTAGGCAGGTCAAACGCAACAGCTGCAGTGTAGTCGACGACAGCTGTATACACGCAGCGCTGAAGAAAACCACGCTGTGTACCGTTTTGAAACTGTATAAATCAACACAAATATAACGTTTTTGTTGATCTGAGTCTTTTAAGCCAATGATCTTTTCCTGGCAGCAGACTCCGGCAACCTAACTCTGTTGATCCTTCTAGACTTCTCAGCATCCTTTGATACTGTCTGTCATTGACTCATTGACCGCCTGGATAGGCTCCTGGGTATAACTGGCACTGCCCATGCATGGTTCAGGTCGTATCTATCAGGCAGGTACCATTGGGTGGCTCTAGGAAAGGCCCAGTCCTCCCCTGCACCAGTCTGCCAGGGTGTACCGCAGGGCTCGGGTTCATGATCAAAATGATTGGTTGAATTCTTTTTACAAACACATTATATCTTCTGGCTCTTTGTTTGAGTCGTCCTCTTCTGTGCGTTTGAGACCCTGTTCTAATGTTGCTAAGATTGGTGTTCTTCCATTTAGCTTTTTCATTTTTGCTATGCAGGAAGTCCACAAGGCACCAAATGCTGTAGATGCAAAAAAGGCAAATGGCCCAGATCTTATTGATCCCTACTTTTTAAAATTGGCAGCTGATTTTATTGCAGAGCCTCTCACATACCTCTTTAACATAAAAGTGGTAAATAAGGAAATCCCCAGGATTTGGAAATCTGCTTTTGATCTCCTTCTGTTAAAAGAGGGTTTTTACAGGCCATCCATCCATCCATTAGCTATACCGCTTATCCCATGCAGGGTCGCGGGGGGGGGGGGGGGGGCTGGAGCCAGTCCCAGCCAAAACAGGGCGAGAGGCGGGTTACACCCTGGACAGGTCGCCAGTCTATCACAGAGCCGACACATAGGGACAGACAACAACTCACACTCACATTCGCGGACAATTTAGAGTCACCAATTAACCTGCATGTTTTTTGACTGTGGGAGGAAACCGGAGTACCCGGAGGAAACCCACGCAAACACGGGGAGAACACACAAACTCCACACAGAAAGGCCCTTGGGTCAGGTGGGGATTGAATCCAAGACCTTCTTGCTGTGAGGCAACACTGCTACCCACTGAGCCACCGTGCTGCCCGTTTTACAGGCCGATTTCTAAATAATAAATCCTTTTTAAAAAAGAATAGAACTTAATTAAAAAAAATATATAAAAATGTATGCCTACTGTATTTTGTAAATGGCACACACCAAGTCACAAGTTTAAAACTTGGCGCTATGTCTTAATGAAATCCTTACTCTGTACTAAAGTGCTCCCAAAAGGAAAGAGTCATTCATCAAAGTTGAGTGACATTCATTCATACAACCTGTTGTTGACAGAATACATGAAGTATTCAGAGGGGTTACTAATGAGAGGGCTCTGGACTGCAAGGCTGTGTGCATATATATAGTTGCTGCGTCCCAAATCACATAATACTACTTTTTACTTTTAGTAGGTACTGCAGCTGCCCTTACAAAGCGCGTACTGTTGCATGCAGTTGGCATTCAACTGCGACATAGTACTTCCTCATACGCCTTGAACTTTGACCCTCTTGCTCATACATTTGTTGTAGTCCTTTGCGCAAAATTTGAAAATTGTTTGTGCTCCATCGGGGCTGAGAGTCGACGTGACATATCTTCCGCTTCGCAGAGCACTGTGGGTCAGAATATCCAGAAAAGCATGCTGGCTAGCATACTGCTAAATGCGACTGGATGCATTTGACATACTATGTATTGGGACATAAATATTTTTCTGGCTTAGCATGACAATAGTATGGTGGTATAGGTATTGGGACGCAGCAAAATAAATCACACAACAAAATAGAAAAAGAAAAGTTGAGAGAGAAAAGTCATGCATGACCAAATTAAAATCTATAGAAGAAAAAGTTCTGAAATGGAGGTACTGCTGCAGAAAGAAACAGAAAACATGCTGCCATATCTTTCTGACAAGTTCACATAAATCATTCATCAAGCAATGACAATCCATGCTTATGTACTGAACCTGTTTATTTCCATGCCTAATCTTTGTAATCGCTGCAATTTCAATGTGGAGATCATCTGCATTCTTCCACCTCCCCACCATATTTCAAATCATAATTTGGTGCAGTGCGTCTCTGGTTGAACTTTGCCTCAGCGTATGTGTTCACTCCTACCCAGTGGCTGGAACAGCTGTCGACTAGAGTACCACTGCTTTCCCAAAGCACGCAACTTCTCTCGTTCATGAAGTGGGAACATGTCCACAATCACACCAGCCTTCTGCAGTTTCTGATCTGCAATGCATACAAACACAGACACCGCTTCAGTATTTTGTATTTCAGGTAAATACAACAACATGAGTTTGTTTCCTGCTCCAAAACACAAAAGCTAATTTTACTTGAATGTATGCAAAAACCTGTGTAGACACTGAGGATTAGACAATTTCAAACACATACCCACTTACACACACACACACACACACACACACACACACACACACACACACACACACACACACACACACACACGCGCACACACACTTTGTGTCAGACTTACAGATGTTGTCCCTCGCCTTTATTGATGCCAGGTTGACTGGGAGTCCAGGGATGCTCAGTTCCTTTCCAGCTCGTAGAGAGTCAAGCTCATACTTCACTATGTACTGGCGCTCTGCTAAGGTCAGGAACTTGTGCATGTCATCTAACAAAAACACATACATACAGTAACATACACAGCACACATCCTATGCAAAACTTTTGTTTTCAACAGTTTTGTATGTGTCAAATGAGTTGGGAAAGAATGTGTGCCTTCATACCAGCATTTGTGCAGCATGCTTGTGTATGTGTGAGTGCATGTCTGTGTATGGGCTTCACCAGCATTTTTAAAGTTGTCCCTGTCATGATAGGAGAAATTAGCCATATCTCCATTATTGTGTGTCCTACACAGGCCCAGCTCCTCCGTGGCATGGAGTAAGGTGCACCGAGGGGCAGACACTACAAGGATGTCCCCGCTGGGATCTTCCCCTGGATGGGCCAGTAGAGCAGCCCCTAAGGGTTTGGAGGCCGAGTCACACACAGACACACAGACACTTAGAAACACTAGTTCATATTATAATAGTAATAATATTAATAATAGATGAAACTTGTATAGTGCTGTTCTAGGTACTCAAAGACGCTTCACAGAGTGAGCACAAACGGTAAAATCATCAAAAGGTACATGCATAAATAAAAGGCAAGTAGGTCATTAAAAACAATCATGGAATGGAGAGAAGGGGAGAGAATGGTAGGTCAACAGGTGAAAGCACGCTGGAAAGAGTGCATTTTGAGGGCCTGTTTGACAGAAGACAGGAAATTAGTCTGGCGGATGTGGTTTGGTAGGGGGCTCCAGACGCTGAGAAGGCCCTGCCACCCTGTGACCGGTGGTTTTGAGTGTGGTTCCATCTGCAGCACTGAGGCGTCAAGTAGGGGATCATGGATGAGGAGAAGGTCGGAGACGTTGGATTATTTAGGTCGCCAGGTTATTTAGGACTTTGTAGGTGGTGAGTGGGATTTGAAATGGAATCCTATACCCCAGTGGAGGTTGTTGTGAAGGATAGGGGTCGGGTGGAGGGCAGCAAGCAGACAGTGGGGTTCTGGATGTATTGAGAGAACCGTAGAGGATGTTGTTGCAGTAATCAAGTCTGGAGGTTATTAGGGCATGGATAAGTGTTTCTGCAGCAGCAAAGGACAGGGAGGGCCGGATGTGAGCAATGTTCTTGAGGTGGAAGAAGCCGTTTATGTTGCCTGGTTGACGTGAGGTAGGACGAGAGGGTCGAGGAGGATTTCAAGGTCCCCAACTTGGGGCCAAATGTATAAAACTCTGTGTATATTTGGGAGTAGAAATCTGCGTCCGCACAAAACTGGAAACATGCATACGCAGTCTTGTCGTCAGATTTATAAAACCCCATGTACGCATGTTCCCACATGTAATTTCCTCAAACATCCTGAAATTGTTCGCACGTGCACAAGCCTTCTGACCACCCCCACAACTCACTATAGAAGGCATCAAACACACCCCCAATCCCCTGGTTTGCATATAAAGGGCCAGCATTTAGTTTAGTTTTGAGGTGAAATGCCGGAAGCATCTAAGACGCAATTGAAGAAGAAGCACAATTTTACTGAGTGTGAACTTGAAACAATGTTTGATCAAATTGGCAGAAGAAAACATTATTTGGAAGCCTACGCTCTGGTATTACCTAAACATATTAAACAAGTTGAATGGCAGAAAGTAACCGAAGCAGTGAACGTTAGTGCGAGTAACTATGGAGGATAGGTTGGTTTCAGGGATTTCACTGAAGGATGTAAATGTGGCTTAGAAGTAGTGGGGGATTGGGTTGAGGGAATTGTGTCAATTAAATTGGAAAAATTATAGAAATTAATCGCATTTGCTGGTGGTGAAGGAGTTAGAGATGGTGTCTATGGGTTTGAGGAGTTTGTTGATGGAGGAGGGAAACGTTTTAGGGAATCCTTATATTGTTGTTGGTGAAGTTTGTAAGCAGTGTAAGTAAGTGGACAGTGAGAGCGGTTCTTTTGGAAAGTCATTCCAGTTGGCAACCACTGGTTTTGAAATGGTGAAGTTTATCGGTGTACCAATGGGCCAATGTGAAGGAGATGGGTATGGTTTTTAAGGGGGCAATCTCGTAAAGACAGATGGAGAGTAAGTTGTTGTAGGTGTTGACCAGGTTGATCCCGTTCGGAGTGAGGGCAGTGTCAGAGATGGCGTTGTCCAAGATGGAGGAGAGAGAGGAAGGGTAGATGGACTTGAAGTTCTGGAATGTTATGGTGCGTTTCTGTTTGAACGAGGGGATGGGGATGTCTATATCCAGGGTATGCATAGAGTACAGGCAGAAAGTGACAAAATATACAGATAAAAAACTTTCCCAATAAAGAACTAAATGATAAATATAACTGCAAGCAGTGATAGCGGTGGCCAGCTATGAAAAAATTATTACAGACAAAAAGAACATTAAGAACCAAAGAAGAAGAAAAGATTTATAAAAGTAGCAGAATAAAAAGAAAGAAAGAAAAAGTTGAAAAAGAAGAAAGGACAAATCCGGTTTGAATGGTCATAGAACTCTCAGAAAATGTAGGAGGTTGCACACCCACCAACCTACGTAACCTTCAGTATCCTAGATAGCTAAATCAGACTGTTAAAGTTCTGTGTCTGAAGAGGTTTTTTGTCATTTAGTTTTAAGGCCTCAAATAGTTCACATGAACTGACTTGAATGAGTAGACTCAATAATAGGACTGAACAGCACCATTGACTTTGGTAAGCGCAACAGAGGCCCACGTTTGTTCACCTATTTATTCGTCATCATTCCAGCAAACACGGCACAAACAAAAGAGACGAGACATGCTCTGACCTTATACACAGACACACCATACACAGTCACGGTGTCACATCTAACAAGAGTACAAACCGATATGTACGTTTACAGCAAATCACAACTCTTTACATAATAAGACATGATAAAAACATGATAACAAGGAAACATTAAGAACTTGCTGTCCATAAATATAAACAAAGTTACTCGCCAGGCATGCTGGGAGTTACACCCGACGCTACGTTACGTCAATTTGTCATGTTTCTTCAAGTACAAAGATGTCTACCATGCACAGTGGTGACCCTCAGCTCCAAAATTAATTTTGTAATCCAGCTATGAACAAATCCAAGAACGTATAAACCTCTCTTGGTCTGATATGACAAATATCTGCTTTCCAATGTTGATTTGACGCTTCGTCCCACAATCGTTATAAAAGCTGTAGATTTACACAGTAACATCGCTACTGCTCACATCTCACACAACAAAAGTCGCGTTGTCGCAGCTTGGCACGTTGCCATGTGTCTTTTGGTAATAGTAATGATAGAGTTAAGTCTAACAATGTTTGAATCAGGTTACTCAACAAGACGTTCTCAGTCACGGTTGCAAGAAGATTCCCGCCCACTGCCACATGAGGGCGGATCCGACACTGTGTCCCACTGCTACGTGGGGAAATATTAAATATGCGTTAACGCGCTAATACTTGCTACTACTACTTAATAACTTAGAGAAATGTATTTTGGTGCAGTGTGAGCTCAATTATGATTGTATCGCCAAGCTTGGTTTTGTGTGTAAAATATACGTAGGTGGCAGCAGGCTCAGCAGGGTATTCCAGCCGTCCATATCCCCAGCAACGCTTTCCAGATCCTCCTGGAGGATCCCGAGGCGTTCCCAGGCCAGACGAGATATATAATCTCGCCAGCGTGTTCTGGGTCTACCCCGGGGTCTCCTACCAGTAGGGCGTGCCCGGAAAACCTCCAACGGGAGGCGCCCAGGAGGCATCCTAATCAGATGCCCGTACCACCTCATCTGGCTCCCTTCGACGCGAAAGAGCAGCGGCTCTACTCCGAGCTCCCTCCGGATGACCCGAGCTCTTTACCCTATTCCTAAGGCTGAGCCCAGCCACCCTACGGAGGAAACACATTTCAGCCGCTTGTACTCGCGAACTTATTCTTTCGGTCACTACCCAAAGCTCATGACCATAGGTGAGGGTTGGAATGTAGACCGACTGGTAAATTGTGAGTTTTGCCTTTCGGCTCCACTCCTTCTTCACCACGACGGTCCGGTACAACGCCCGCATTACTGCTGATGCTGCACCAATCCGCCTGTCAATCTCATGCTCCATTTTTCCCTCACTCGTGAACAAGAACCCGAGATACTTGAACTTCCTCGCTTGGGGCAGCAATTCAATCCCAACCCGGAGAGAGCACTCCACCGTTTTCTGGCAGAGAACCATGGCCTCAGACTTGGAGGTGCTGACTCTCATCCCGACCGCTTCACACTCAGCAGCAAACAGCTCCAGTGCATGCTGAAGGTCACAGTCTGAAGAAGCCAACAGAACCACATCATCTGCAAAGAGCAGAGAAGCAATTCTGAGGTCCCCAAACTGGACACACTCCTCCCCCCGGCTACGCCTTGAGATTCTATCCATAAAAATCACAAACAGAACCGGTGACAAGGGGCAGCCCTGGCGGACTCCAACACCCACTGAAAACATATTTTTTTATTTATTTAGCTTTGTAGGTGAAATAGCTGACATTTTGAAAATGTGGTCAATAACCTGGTTAGCTACTGGTCAAAATTAATGAGAAGGGGGAGGCTGGACACCTAGAGCACAGGCAGAGATATACGGCGAAGGAAAATATAGGCCAGGCAGTTTCACCACCCTGCTGTCCCTGATGCGTTGCCGTAGGCTAAACTAAAGTACATGCGAACTTTATGTTAATTATTTTGCTAAAGTTCTTGTTCGGCCATCGCGTAACGTTGGGTTAGTAGATTAGGTTATTGGATTAGCTAAGGATAGATACCAATTTCTTGCACTAGACTATGTCTATTGATATTAACGTTTTAAGTTATTTCACCATGCCTTATTGCTCTCCAACGCAGGATTAAATTAGCTAAATTAACGTAACGTCCTTTTATTTTTTTTATCAGTGAGCAGGAGGAATTGGATAGACATTCTAAAGAAATCTAAGATGAGTGGTGAGGGGCATAACTAAACTGAAGTCCCATTTTATAAAAATGGCATGGCTAAAGTTCTTTAAATAAACACGTGTTGGTTCACAAAAAAACTTGTATTTTTCATCAATAGTGCATAGTCTGAAGGGCTAAATATGGTTATTTATATATGAATTTAACGTTTACATCTAAATACACAACAACAAAAATGACAGGTATCACTCAATTGCACGATCTTCTATATGAAAACCAACTGTGAATATTACTAGGCTGCAGCATCCATCCATCCATCCATCCATTAGCTATAGCACTTATCCTTTGCAGGGTCACGGGGGGGGGCTGGAGCATATCCCAGCTGACACAGGGCGACCTATCCCAGTCTATCACAGGGCTGACACATGTGGACAGACAACAACTCACACTCACATTGACACCTATGGGCAATTTAGAGTCACCAATTAACCTGCATGTTTTTGAACTGTAGGAGGAACCTGGAGGAAACCCACGCAAACACGGGGAGAACATGCAAACTCCACACAGAAAGACCCTTGGGTCAGATTGGGATTGAACCCAGGACCTTCTTGCTGTGAGGCAACAGTGCTAACCACCGAGCCACCATGCTGCCCTGCAGCAGATATGATATTTGATAATGCATATCACAACATTGTCCATGTGATTGAACTATTCTATATTAATGAAACAATTATTATTAAATACACAAAAACACTAAGGCAGACCTAATCAGTAGCCTAGTGCATATCATTACATTGTTGAATCAGTATTTCAGTGCAGCATAGACCTACTGCATCTGATATCTTAATGTAATGTGTATATTTAAATAAACGGCTCATGTGGCATGATTTTAAAGCGTTGATTGGATGTTGCATAACGAAGTGCACCTTGGGAGTCCTAGGCATTTCTACTGAGACACACCTACGAACCTCGACACAAAGACTAATCGCCCACATGGACGAATCTGTCACGGCAGAAGTGTAGCAAAAGTCACGTGTAAAAACACATCCAATTGAGAGGCCCGCGTGAGTTGTAACTTATGCTGGCGTGTATTTTCAGCTCTTGCAGCAAAAATACTTAGACTTGTAGCCATTAATATCCACATACGTATTTACAGATTTGTTTACACATTTACAGATCTATGCACACATTCACAGATTTGTCTACACATACACAACTTTCCATACACTTGCAAATCTGAATACAGACGGATATTTTTTTATACACACTTACAAACCTGATTACGCACGCACGGATTCGGAATACACATTTGCAGATCCCTGTATACATTCACAAGTCTCAGTACACATTTGTCAATCTGATTACGCACGCACGGATTGAGATACAGATACACAACTCTCAACTCCCATTTGCAAATAGTTTTGCTACAATAATGACCCCATAGAGGATTGTTTAATGAACCAGTGATATATGACATATTGAATGTACAGTAGTGAATACAGTAATATATTTTGTGAGCTAATTTTGGAGATATCAACAAGTTATTTGACATATTTAATGTTGAGCATCTGAAGATGCTATCCTGTAACTTTGATGCGATTTGGATATATGGTTTTGGACCTGGACCCTTTGGGTAGACCACCAGTTTTTGGAAAAAAACAGAATGATTGACTTCATAATTTCTAATGGGTGCCAGTATATGAAAGTTTCATCTCACTGCAATGGACAAGTTCTGAAGATTTCAGAGCTGTAACCCTAATTTCTTATGATTTTTTTAACACTTTGAACTGCTGCTATAGCGGCACCAACATGAACAATGAGATGGCATGACATGGGGTGTAGTTTTGAAAGGACTTGGACATGTGTGCCAAATTTGGTGCATTATTAATCATGGGAAATAGAATATTTGGGGGCAGAGGTGCCATCACCAGTGTAAAAGTAGTATTGCCAAACTTTCTCGCCAATCACCATAATATGGTGTATGCATTAGATAAAGAACTCATGAAGCTACCTATTTTGTACTGTGCTTTTATTGTATGTTTAAATGTGAAACATTTGTGAATAACTAACAATGAATTAATGTAATTACGAATAATATCACTGGGCGGTAGCCAAGAAGCATGAACCCCCATTAAAGGTGCAGTATATAAGTTTGAATTTCTAGCAATAGATTACATTTTTTATGTTTTTTAATGTTTATTACATACCTCCTGGAGGATATCATTAAACCAAATGCTCAGAGAGAAGGTGTGTTATATATGAGCGCCCTGGGACCTGTATTCAGCTTTTAAAAAATCTAGGGAAGCCCGCCTATCCCCAACCAATCAGGAGAGTTTTTGCAAGGAGTAAGGGCTATCTGCCTATCAATCACCTCCACTCCTAGGTATAATTCCTGCTTACAGCGTCACCCTCCAAACAAACTTGTTGTTACAATTCGCGTTGCAGACAAACGTAGCAGTGGTGTGAACTAGTTCTGTAGTTGCAAGGCGGCTGAAGTCGTTGCATGTCGTCGCAAAAGACTTGGCTTGTTAAATCGCCAAGTGCAGTTTTAGAACGTTTGGAAGTATCGCGCCAGATTTATGTCAAAAATGCATTATTCGTTTACGTGCATATGTTGGATATACTCGTCAACGTATAGTAGCTGTGGTGCAAATCGCAGCTAAATAAAAACGATTGTCATGCACTAGCTCAAACTAATAGGGGAAACAAATTCTTAAATAGCTTTTGTTAATGTTAGCTAACTGTATGTCGTTATTATGGAAACGGTAATTTGTGTCCGGAATCAGACATCGCTTTATGAGTTGTTGGTGAGAACCAAAAATATGCACAACATACACATGATTCAAGAAACACTGCCTTGCTCAGGCTCATGAAGTCAAGTCAGAGCACGCACGGGCATGTGTGGAGTGGGCCATTGAGAGAGATAGGAGGAACCAAAGACAGGAGGTTGGCCTTTTTGAGTGTTGTGATTAAAATTCTTGCCATTTTCCCCCCAATTCTCTAGAACTACATACTGCACCTTTAAGACCATTATAATATCTATCTGTATACATTATTAATTAAGTCTCATCAACAGCTGACAGCTTCAGTCATGTACTTGTTTAACACACTCCATTTTTGTATAAATGTATTAATTACAATGTTGAAATTCATCAATATGCATGTTCAAGGCCATAGCCAGGATTTTGGAAATACTGAGGTCATCTGGTCATGAGTCCTTGTTCGAGAATTTCAGTAAGACTACAGCATAAATCTATGCATTTGAACGCATTTGAGAAACACAAATCACTAAGGAAATCATGTCAGACTTTGTCAGTGCTGACACATTAATTATACTAGTCTAATTTTCATTTAACACAAGATAAGTCACAAATATGGCCAATATCGAAATTACTCTTCTGTTCAGTTTCTCATTGCATTGAAATCCCTTTCACCGTTTAACAAATTGAGCAGAGCATCTTTCAGGTTTGGCTATCTTTCAGGGCTGGCCTGACAAGTGTTCAAAAACTCATTACTATAGTCTATTCCTTCACTAGATTATTTTCTTCCCTTTCTCTTGCTATCTTCTCCTTGTCTCTCTCTTATTGGAGAACCTGCTCTCTCACTCTCCTCTCTTCTTTTTTTATTTTAATTAAAAAAAAAAACTTTTCAGTTACATAAATGGAGATTGTATAACGTGTCATCATCAACATCGGACATAATAGCAGCATTTTCATTTATTAATAAATAGCATGATTAATGTTTATGGAAAACTGGTGTTTCCAATAGTTTATCCAACCTGTTGGCCTATAGGCAGCAAATCTTAAATTTACATAGGCCTACATTTGAAATGCATTTATTATTATATTTGAGCAAGAATTAAAACATATTTTAAAGAGCAGGTACTGCCAAAGAAGAAACACTGTCACCAATACCTGCTGTCTATTCGTCCTCACTCACCTTCTCCTGTTTTTATCTCCTGTCTTGCAACCGCTATCCCAGTGACGAAAGTAAACACTAGTGTTAGCTAGCTTACTGAGTTAGTCTTCTAACTTACATTTTCTCTTGCCAAAATGTAACCTAACTTCAGAGCAATAGTTAGCTAGCCAACAAGCTAGTCTAACAAGCCTGATACCAATGTATTCCTCCTGTTGTGTAGTTTCATGTGATGACAATAGTAGGCCTATAGTCGCGCTAGTTTAAATGAGCCCGCTAGAGCTCGCGTGTAACAGCGCAAATTGTATGGGGAGAAAAGCAAAAAATACTAGACAAAATATCGAGGACACGACCTCGGTGTCCTCAATGCTAGCCACGGCTCTACATTAATATTGACATGTGCTTTACAAATAGATGGATGTGATTATTCACGAGTTTGTATTACATTCAACAACCTTTAGCTTTATGGTATTACTGTTATGTTTCCTAAGCAACATCTTATAAAATACAGTGTAAAAAAAATTCACTGTAAATTTAAAGATTTGTTTTACAGTCTGTGTAGAATAATAACATGTGAAGTCTAGCTTGAGCATCGGTCACGACCGCTCGAGCTGTTTCCCGCTGTCTCTGGTAGTAGCGGCCTGGTTGGAGACTAGTAGAGGAACAATGCAACTATTAAAACAAAGTACACGCGCACCTCAGCCGCATCATGTCCATTGATAAAGTTTGAATGTGTTCATATATAGCAGCAGATGCAATCGGATTATTCATTACATACAATTAGATTTTTGTTGAAGGTTGCTGAGGTCTTCTACATTAAATAAACGCTATATGGTCTGCGAAAAAGTAGTATTGCCAGGCAATCTTGTTTGAGAAGTAGTATTGCCATGGCAATACTGGCAATTCTGGCAATGCTGACGGCGGCGGCCATGTTTGGGGGTATAATAATAATAATAATAATAATTATAATTATAACGATTACAATAGTTGACCATCTGTACCAGCCTGCCACCTAATAAGGCTGTGCATACAATAACAGTATTTTTAAGAAATCCCCTGGCTGTCTTATTCCTGTTTTGAGCGGTTATCAAACTCTTTAACACTTCTTAAAAACGCAGGTTCTGAGCATTTCTTTTCAGCGGCCTGCTGACTTTTTATTCATGTTGGACAGAAAAAAAACATTCTTAGATTTGATAATGAACCAACCTCATCAATGTCAATTTGATTCAAACTGAACAATTACATTGATTGAAAGGAGGAAAAAAAGTTTCACTTCAGAAAGGGTCAAAAGGTGTAGTGAGGCCTCTGGTGTGAACATGGCTGTAGAGAGGGAGCACATCTCACCTCCATCCCGCTGAGCAGCTCCAAGCAGCTTAATGAGCCACTTCTTTGTGCTGACCTGGACCCGCTCTCCTAGCTGGATCAGAACCAGAGGATCAATCCGCTCCGACACACAGCACGGACAGCTGACCTGGGTCCATGACTCCAGGCGAGACTTGCTCAGCTCACTCAGAACCCCAGGCCCCTTCCTCTTCTGGGGTACGCTACCATGGTTATCACCACTCAGGGATGTCATCGTCAGCCTGTCAGAAGGGGATGGAGAAGATGCCACCATATTCTCTAATCACTGGTGTGATGGGTTAGTGTAAATTGTTATTACAGTAAATTGTTCTGGAAATTGTTACAGCTACCCGAAGTCCTCTAGAATGTGTCTGAAGTGGAATTAGTGATTGGAAACAGATAGTTTTCTTTTAATTATCTTCTGAGTAGAACATACTGTTTTCAGAGTATAGTAAGTTCTCATGGCCTTCATTCTGAAATGGCACTGTAAATTGTTCCGGAAATTATTGTAGAGCAACCCTCTAGATGGAATTAGTGATTGGAAACTATAATATTAAACAAATATGAGGATTTAAAAAATATATTATCCAGGCTAAAAGCGATGCAGTTTATGCTGCCAAAAGGAGGAAGAAAAGCTGGCAAAAAAAAAAACTGTGAATGTGAAAATGTATAGGCTATATCAATATTACTGCTCCCATCATTAAGGCACAAGTAGATCAGACTATAATTACAATGATGTATTCCGTTAAAAGGATACGTCACTGATTTTCTAAAACTATTTACAGTATGTTGTTGTTTAGGGCTAAATAACGTAAGTATATTTAACAAGTTCCGGTCATAGGATCAATGCAAGTAAAATTCACATATTGTTCCGACCTCCAGCATTTAAATGGTTAATTCATTGTAAGTAAGTAGTAAGCAAGTAAATTGTATTTATAAAGCGCCTTTCAAAACCAGAGTTACAAGGTGCTGTACAATGTACAAACATGAAATCTAAAAACATAAAATGACAAATATAACTGCAAGCAGTGATAGCGGTGGCCGGCTATGAAAAAATAATTTCAGAAAAAAAGAACATTTAGTTTAGTTTTGAGGTGAAATGCCGGAAGCATCTAAGACGCAATTGAAGAAGAAGCACAATTTTACTGAGTGTGAACTTGAAACAATGTTTGATCAAATTGGCAGAAGAAAACATTATTTGGAAGCCTACGCTCTGGTATTACCTAAACATATTAAACAAGTTGAATGGCAGAAAGTAACCGAAGCAGTGAACGTTAGTGCGAGTAACTATGGAGGATAGGTTGGTTTCAGGGATTTCACTGAAGGATGTAAATGTGGCTTAGAAGTAGTGGGGGGTTGGGTTGAGGGAATTGTGTCAATAAAATTGGAAAAATTTTAGAAATGAATTGCATTTGCTGGTGGTGAAGGAGTTAGAGATGGTGTCTATGGGTTTGAGGAATTTGTTGATGGAGGAGGGAAATGTTTTAGGGAATCTTTATATTGTTGTTGGTGAAGTTTGTAAGCAGTGTAAGTAAGTGGACAGTGAGAGCGGTTCTTTTGGAAAGTCATTCCAGTTGGCAACCACTGGTTTTGAAATGGTGAAGTTTATCGGTGTACCAATGGGCGGAGTGTGTGAAGGAGACGGGTATGGTTTTTAAGGGGGCAATCTCGTAAAGACAAATGGAGAGTAAGTTGTTGTAGGTGTTGACCAGGTTGATCCCGTTCGGAGTGAGGGCAGTGTCAGAGATGGCGTTGTCCAAGATGGAGGAGAGAGAGGAAGGGTAGATGGACTTGAAGTTCTGGAATGTTATGGTGCGTTTCTGTTTGAACAAGGGGATGGGGATGTCTATATCCAGGGTATGCGTAGAGTACAGGCAGAAAGTGACAAAATATACAGATAAAAAACTTTCCCAATAAAGAACTAAATGATAAATATAACTGCAAGCAGTGATAGCAGTGGCCAGCTATGAAAAAATAATTACAGACAAAAAGAACATTAAGAACCAAAGAAGAAGAAAAAGTAAATAAAAATAGCAGAAAAAAATAAAGAAAAAGAAAAAGTAGAAAAAGAAAAAAGGACAAATCCAGTTGGAATGGTCATAGAACTCTCAGCAAATGGAGGAGATTGCACACCCACCAACCTACATAACCTTCAGTATCCTAGATAGCAAAATCAGACTGTTAAAGTTCTGTGTCTGAAGAGGTTTTTTGTCATTTAGTTTTAAGGCCTCAAATAGTTCACATGAACTGACTTGAATGAGTAGACTCAATAATAGGACTGAACAGCACCATTGACTTTGGTAAGCTCAGAGACCCACGTTAGTTCACCTATTTATTTACTGTCATTCCAGCAAACACGGCACATACGGAAGAGACGAGACATACTCTGACCTTATTCACAGACACACCATACACAGTCACGGTGTCACATCTAACAAGAGTAAAAAACCGATATCTGTGTTTACAGCACTTCATAACTCTTTACATAAGAATGATAAAAACATGATAACAAGGTAACATAAACATGATAACAAGGAAACATTAAAGGGGACCTTTTTAGCTTTTTGGGGTTTTCCCTTTCCTTTAGAATGTTATATTGCTTTTTGTGCACGTAAAAGGTCTGAAAAGTTACAAAGCCCATAGCCCACGCCAAAGGGAGCTACTCTCTCTCACAGAAAACACTGCTCCTGAACTGCCTGAAATGCCTCGTTTGTAGTCCAGTGTTTTCTTCCGTAACTTGTCTACGTCACTAAGTCAAAATGCTGTTTTGGTAAGTGCGACGGCAAATTCCCTTTGTTCGGCCAGCTGACCAATCAGAGAAAACTGGGCTCGTCTGGAGGCAGGGCCTTAAAGAGACAAGAACTAAAACGGAGCGTTTCAGACAGAGGGTGAATAGAGGTGCTGCAGATCCAGGCAGTTTGGATAAAATAAATTGTTTATTGAACATTAAAACGCTTAAACTTATTCTAGTAGTACCCCTAAATAAAGGTATGAACCTTAAAATTAGCATAATATGGTCCCTTTAAGAACGTGATGTCCATAACAGTAAACAGGGTTACTCGCCAGGCATGCTGGGAGTTACACCCGATGCTACAATACGTTGATTAGTCATGTTTCTTCAAGTACAAAGATGTCTGCCATGCATGGTGGTGACCCTCAGCTCCAAAAAACATTTGGTAATCCAGCAAAGAGCTTGATCTAAGAACGTATAAACCTCTCTTTGTCTGATATGATAAATATCTGCTTTGCAATGTTGATTTGACACCTCGTCCCATAATCGTTATAAAAGGCTATAGATTTACACAGTAACATCACTACTGCTCACATTTCACACAACAAAAGTCGCATTTTCGCAGCTTGCCACATTGCTATGAATCTTTTGGTAATAGCAATCATAGAGTTCAATCTGACAATGTTTGAAGGAGGTTACTCAACAAGACGTTCTCAGTCACGGTTGCAAGAAGATTCCTTCCATTTGGGTTTATGGTTTCAGAGGAGTTAGTTCGAATCCAACCAATAAATGACTAAAGTTGGCTATTTATGAAAAATTCAGTTTTCAAGGTACATTTTTCAAAACTTTAAATCGTGATGTGAATCATAATATAAATATAAGATAAGATAAGATAAAATAAGATATAAATTGGTCCAATATTGAAGCAGTTAAAAATCGCAAAGTACAGTACTGTATTTTGATTCACTGTGAGCTAAATTTTTTAAATATCAAACATCCCCGACATGTTTCTGTAGTACACCATCTGAGGATGATATACTGTGATTTTGGTGTAATTTGGGTTTACGGCCTTGGAGGAGTTGATTGAAATAGATATGTGTCAAAGAATAAAGTTCAACCAAAAAGATCACAAAACTCAGATATTTATAAAACATTCAGTTTTTAAGATAACAATCTGAGATTTTGTACACTTCATGTCATTAATGTTGGGATATTTATATATTTTTCAGATGAGGATTGTTCAATAAACCAGTGCGATATGACAAATTGAATGTACAGTAGTGATTACAGGGAAAATTATAATAAACATATCAGCAAGCAGTGATAGCGGTGGCCGGCTATGAAAAAATAATTACAGAAAAAAAAAAACATTAATAAAAAAAGAACAAAAAAGAAATAAAAATAGCAGAAGCAGTTATTATTTTTTACTCATCTCTACTTTGCACAATGCATCATTGCACATATGGCATTTGCACTACTTTAATAATTGTATTGATACTGTACATAATAGATTTGATATATTTTTGATTTTATTATTATAAATAATAATCATTATTATTAGGCCTACTTATTTTACTTTACTGTTATTTTGCACATTTAAGCAGTTGGCAGGTTCATTGTAGCCTACTGTATATCACGAATGAAACCGAACTTTGAATATTGAACCGAGGTCCAAGGGATCTTCTGTGAGTGATTACATTTGAACGTGAGAATTGAGAACTGATTGGTCAGTAGGTGGTGATTTTATACGTTTTGATCTGTAATCTGGAACATATAAGCTCCCGAGCAGGTTAGGTGTGCAGCGTTAATTACCATGGCGATTTACCCCGGTAAAAAGTGATCCATCATCATTGTATAGATAACCCCGGGTTAAACCTGAAGTTACCTCGCTAATCCAAAGTCCTGCTTCGTGGGATAGGCCTCAGGCTAAGGTGCATACCATAAAGGCTAGTCCTTGGTGCTGCGGCCTGGGTTTGCGTTTGCTGCATGCCTTTCCCTGTCTCTCTCGCCCCCACATCTCCTGTCCTGTCTAATAAAAGCAAAAAAGCCCCCAAAATATATCATGAAAAAATTAACAGACCGGCTTTCCTATTTTTTTCCACCCTTAGGTGTGCCTCTGCAGGGAAATGTAATTGGGCCAACTTACTATATAAGCTGACTTTGCAGACAAACATTTTTTAGCTGGCTTGTAACAATAAAAAATACATTTAAAATATTGTGACCCCACCAACACGTCCTCTATGGAGGGGGCAGAGTTCAAAAGACTCGGGGGAAGCCTCACCCATATCCCTGGCAGAAGTCACTGAGGTAGTTAGGAAGCTCCTCAGTGACAAGGTGCCGAGTGTGGATCAGATTCGCCTCGAGATGCTAAAGGCTCTGGACATTGTTGGGCTGTCTTGGTTTACACGCCTCTTCAGTGTCACATAGAGAACAGGGACAGTACCTTTGGAATGGCAGACCGGGGTGGTGGTTCCCATTTTTAAAAAGGGGGACCGGAGGGTGTGCTCCAATTATCGAGGTATCACACTTCTCAGCCTACCTGGGAAAGCTTATGCCAGGGTGCTGGAAAGGAGGCTCCGACCGATTGTCGAACCTCAGATCCAGGAGGAGCAACACGGATTCCGTCCTGGTCGTGGAACAGTGGACCAACTCTTTCAACTCTTTACCCTTGCGGGGCTGTTGGGGGGGGTCATGGGAGTTTGCCCATCCAGTCTACATGTGTTTTATGGACTTGGAGAAGGCCTACGACCGTGTCCCCTGGGGAGTCCTGTGGGGGGTACTGCGGGAGTATGGGGTACCGGGGCCGTTGCTACGAGCCATTCGGTCTGATACAACCGGAGTAAGAGCTGTGTCCGTATGCTCGGCACAAAGTCAAATATGTATTCAGTGGGTGTTGGACTCCGCCAGGGCTGCCCCTTGTCACCGATCCTGGTTGTGATTTTCATGGATAGGATCTCAAGGCTTAGCCGGGGGGAGGAATGTGTCCAGTTTGGGGGCCTCAGAATTGCTTCTCTGCTCTTTGCAGATGATGTGGTTCTGATGGCTTCTTCAGACCGTGACCTTCAGCACGCACTGGAGCGGTTTGCAGCCGAGTGTGAAGCGGTCAGGATGAGAGTCAGCACCTCCAAGTCTGAGGCCATGGTTCTCTGCCGGAAAACGGTGAAGTGCTCTGTCTGGGTTGGGACTGAGTTGCTGCCCCAAGCGAGGGAGTATCTTGGGGTCTTGTTCACGAGTGAAGGAAAAATGAAGCGTGAGATTGACAGGTGGGTTGTTGCAGCGTCAGCAGTAGTGCGGGTGTTATACCGGACTGTCGTGGTGAAGAAGGAGTGGAGCCGAAAGGCCAAGCTTGCGATTTACCAGTTGGTCTACGTTCCAACCCTCACCTATGGTCATGAGCTGTGGGTAGTGACCAAAAGAATAAGGTCCCGAGTACAAGCGGCTGAAATTAGTTTCCTCCATAGGGTGGCTGGGCTCAGCCTTAGGGATAGGGTAAAGAGCTCAGTCATCCGTAGGGAGCTCGGAGTAGAGCCGCTGCTCCTTCACGTCGAAAGGAGCCAGATGAGGTGGTTTGGGCATCTGATTAGGATGGCTCCTGGGCGCTTTCCTTTGGAGGTTTTCCGGGCACGTCCTACCGCTATATGTAGGAGACCCCGGGGTAGACCCAGAACGCACTGGAGAGATCATACATCTCATTTGGCCTGGGAACGTATCGGGATCCCCCAGGAGTAGCTGGAAAACGTTGCTGGGGAGAGGGACATCTGGAATACCCTGCTTAGCCTGCTGCCACCTACGTATATTTTAATCTATATTTGAATGTCCTAATGCAACTACAAGACTACAAGAGTGAACCATTCTATTTGACTGTCAAACTAAAATAGAGCTTAGGAATAAGCAGCCTTAATTACCATATTTTAATGCTGTCCTTGCCATTCTAATCATTGGCTATATGTTTCTTTCATTTTTTTTCTCTGCATTTTAATAGAAAATGGTGTGAAAGATGTGAGAATTGATCGTGCCATCGGAGTTTGTAAAAAGATTGTCAGTGCCTACTCTGGAAGAAAATACAAGAGATAGCTTTGGTACATGCTGAACTTGGTGTTTCCTCTCACCAGCTCATCATGGAGTCCCCAACCAGGTGGGGATCAAGACTTCAGATGATTGAACGAGTTCAGCAATAGGAGAAGTGCATAGCCCGTGTCCTGGATGCAAAAAAAAGGAAAAAGCTGTAAGTCCACTAAAAGAATTTACTGATGCACTGTCTGATGAGACCTATGTGAGCGTCTCTTGCCTTAAAGCAGTGCTTAACTTATTCAACTCCAGCCTTCTCCAGCCAGAAGAGGGTGAGACTGAGCAAAAAAAATCGAAAGCACCACATGGGAGTACTTTAATACAAAATACAGTGACCCTGTCACTGATGAACTCCTGGACATTGCTTCATTGATGGATCCCCGGTTCCGGACAACTTCCATAGAAGATGACTGGGTGATGGGAATCAAGAGAAGAGCCCTTGCAGAGCTGAAGACTGTTGGAAAAGCACACCACAGCCTGACTCAGCTGTTCCTGTGTGCCAAGAAGGTGAATCTGTGCCTAAGAAGAACAAAACACTAGCAAGCTTCTTCAAGAAGACATTACCGTCTAGTTCCCAGTCGGCGGAAGAAAACATTTTTAATCAAGCTTTCAACCTACTTGTTGTCCCCTAATTCAGACCCAGACACAGATCCACTTCAATGGTGGAGGCTTAATGAAGCCAACTTCTCAAGGATGAGTAATCTGGCAAAGAAATACCTCTCCATTCCTGGTACGGGTTCGCCTCCAGGGAGGGTCTTCAGTACGGGCAGGAACATTGTTAAATGCAACCGAGTATGCCTCAAGCCCGAGGTAGTGGACAGACTTCTGCTCCTTGCGAAAAATCATAAAGCTATTATTTAATTTAACGGTAATATATTATTTTATACATTTTAAAATAATTTAGCTACTTTTATTTTACCAGATGTGAGCCATTTTTATTTTATTTAAAGAGGCCTAGCTAGTTGTTCTTTTTTTCCCTTAAATAACTGCTATTACGGTTGGTTATGCTAGTGCTAAGACTACTAGATAGTATTAAAATTCTGTTTTGATAATTTGTATTAAAAAATAATTGTTCTAATTAAATCTGGGTCTGTAGTTCTTTTTCTTTTGAGAAAAATCAAGATTAAAATCTAAAATCATCCCTAAATTTAAAAAACATCTAGATTAAATTTTTGGTAGCGCCTAGCCCTACTTACAGGATCTTTTTTTTGCCGCCTTGGCGTAAATGGGCTTCCATGGTTTTCTGATCTCTGTGGCTTGTTTCTGCCTTCTCGTCCATCTCCTTATCTCATAGAGAATCGCCTCTTGGCCACTGCCAGCTTCCACCTTCTCGCCTACTCTCCAAGATAGCTGCAGCAATGCTACTAGCTTCTTGTGTCTGGTTGCACAACATGATTAATCAAGTTCTAAACTAATGCTCCACCATTATAGCTCGTGTTACATTTTCTTTATCCTTTATTTAGAATGCGGGACCACTTTGCACTGGTTGAGAACGTATTTTTGCTCGAGTTCAGATGCTTGCTCAATTAAGTTTGGTGAAGCACTCAGACTAACAGGTCTTCACATGGTGTTAATCAAATAGGAAGTCCTCAGAGCATTTGCTTTATTGATATCTGCCAGGAGGCATGTCATAAATAAAAAAAAAACTAAATCCAACATTTTGCTAGAAAATAAAACGTATACACTGCACCTTTAATTGATCATACTAGCAAAGCTATTTTTAAATCTGCCCTTTGGTCATGAATGCCACATATTCATATCTCTTGACGTGAATGCCCAAATAGCATGAGACTTTAAACATATGTGCTAGGGTAGAGCCTTACTATCCATCCTATCTTGTGTATATTGAAATGTCCCATCCAGATGGTTTTCTGGTGACTGTTGTGAATAGAATAACTGACAACAAGGGAAAGTCCTTGTGACAGATTGGAGAGACAGCTGACGGGAGGGAATAGACCCCAATGGGGTACACATGGGCTAGTAACTCATGTCTGCAGCACTAAACACTATTCTGTGGACTGAGTGCACCCGCAAAAAGCTACTAACAAAACTAAAGTGAAAATACCCCTAGAGTCTGAGAGCAGGGACGGAAGATGACTCATACTAATAACATGGTTTTGACCCTAAGCAACGCAACGACTATGAGCACGAGAAGCACTTCAGAAACCAATGCAATCATAGGTAAAAGTCACCAGATCTGCCCTTGTGGCTGGGAAAAGGTAACAACTGTAAGGGGCCTGAGAATACACCAAAGTAAGAAAGGATGCCTAGGTAGGAAGAAGCAGGAGCATCGCATTGACCAGTACTTTTTAAGAAGTCAAGCAAGTAAGTCGAATGAAGGCCAGCGGGTGGACGCAAACCAAAGTCCGCAGGTCATCAACAACTCCAGCACTGAGGCGGCACAGACAAGCACTGAAAGACAAGGGGATAAGGTGGTAGAGCCCAATCAGGCACAAAACACCTCCAAGGAGAAGATCAGTGACAGAAAACCTAAAGTAAAGAGGCCATCAGCCACTGAAAAGAATGTTTGGGACTCTAATAACATAGACCTAAAATAGACACTTGAACAGCTAAGGGGTACAGCGGAAAGGAAGCTAGATAAAATAGGGGATATCATTTATGATTATGAAAAGGAGAGATTTGGGCTACTGGAGAAACTTCAAAAAACGCAGGTGGCGCCAAGAAAATCAAGGAGGCAACAAGAGATCGACAACCTAGTAAAAGAAAGAAGGCTATTAAAAAATCAATGGAAAAAGGCGTCTGAATCAGAAAATGCAGGCATTAAAGACTTGCAGGACAGCTTAAAGAAGCAGTTGTCAACATTGAGGAGAGCTGAGAACCTACGAAGAACCCAAAAGAAGAAAGAATGAGCAAGGAGTAAATTCTACAAAGACCCCTTCAAGTTTACTAAGTCCTTGTTCAACAAAGCAAAAGACGGAACGCTTAATACAACCAAACAGGAACTGGAGTCCCACCTAAAAGAAACACCACACAGATGAGAAAATGCATGAGGAACTCACAGTTCCCGCAAATATTCCACCAATTGAGGACCCAGTAGAGCAAATGAACACCAGCCCTCCAAAATGGAAAGAGATGGAAAATGCAGTCAGACGTGCAAGAGCAGCATCGGCACCAGGACCTAACGGAGTACCTTACAGACTGTATAAAAATGCACCTGATGTCCTACGTTTCCTTTGGAAACTACTGAAGCTAGCATGGGAAAACAAATCATTCCCAGATCGTGGCGTCAAGCCAGAGGAGTACTGATTCCAAAAGAGAAAGATTCTAGTGACATTAACGAGTTCAGACCAATTTGCTTGCTTAATGTGGAGAGGAAAATATGTTTTAGCGTAGTAGCACAAAGACTGAGCGAATACCTTACAAAGAACAAGTTAATAGATACCTCAGTACAGAAAGCAGGTATTTCAGGCTTATCCGGGTGTCTGGAGCACACTTGGCATGATTTGGCACCAAATTCAATTGGCAAAACGTGAGAAAAAGGACCTTCATGTCATTTTCCTGGACTTGGCATACGCATTTGGGTCTGTGCCCCACAAGCTTTTGTGGTCTGCATTTCAGTTTTTTAAGGTACTACATGCAATTTTAAACCTGGTTAAAGCATACTTTCAGGACATTCAATTGTGTTTTGATACACCGACATTTACCACCGAATGGCAACGTCTGGAGATTGGCATCATGGCCGGATGTACAATCTCACCCTTGGCATTTACTATGGCCATGGAAGAAATAATCCGAGCATCAAAATGGGTCGTTGGCGGGCAAAGTTAAGGGCAAGATTACGTCTCCCTCCCATTCGAGCATATATGGATGAAATGACAATATTGATGACAACTGCTCCGTGTACTAAAAGACTGCTAGGCAAACTAAATGATAACCTTAAATGTGCCAGAATGAAAGTAAAACCAAGCAAATCCAGAAGCATATCAGTAGTTAAGGGAAAATTGTGCAACAAAATTTTCTTCATAGATGAGGATCCAATTCCAACCGTGATCGAAAAGCCTGTCAAAAATCTCGGAAAATGGTACAATGTTACTCTTAAAGACTCGGAGCAAGTGGAGGAATTAAGGATAGAACTGAACAGAGGCCTAGAGAACATTGAGAAGTCAGGGTTGCCAGGAAAGCTAAAACTATGGTGCCTACAGTTTGGACTTCTACCCCGGCTCATGTGGCCATTGACAGTGTATGATGTACCCATCACTAAAGTTGTTCGGGATGCAAAGAAAAACCCACAAATAACTTCAGCTGAAATACAGGACTCTCTGAAAAAAAGTGGTGTGGCTGTTTCAAGATGCACAATAAGGAGGCACTTGAAGAAAAATGGGCTGCATGGTCGAGTCGCCAGAAGAAAGCCATTACTACGCAAATGCCACAAAGCAGCCCGCTTACAATACGCCAAACAGCACAGAGACAAGCCTCAAAACTTCTGGAACTAAGTCATTTGGAGTGATGAGACCAAAATTTAAATATTTGGCCACAACCATAAACGTTACATTTGGAGAGGAGTCAACAAGGCCTATGATGAAAGGTACACCATTCCTACTGTGAAACACGGAGGTGTATTGCTGATGTTTTGGGGATGTGTAAGCTACAAAGGCACAGGAAACTTGGTCAAAATTGATGGCAAGATTCAAAATTGATGGCAAGATGAATGCAGCATGTTATCAGAAAATACTGGAGGAAAATTTGCACTCATCAGCCCGGAAGCTGCGCATGGGACATACTTGGACGTTCCAACATGACAACGATCCAAAACATAAGGCCAAGTCAACCTGTCATTGGCTACAGCAGAATAAAGTGAAGGTTCTGGAGTGGCCATCTCAATATCATTGAGCCACTCTGGGGAGATCTCAAACGTGCAGTTCATGCAAGACAGCCCAAGAATTTCCAGGAACTGGAGGCTTTTTGCCAAGAAGAATGGGCAGCTTTACCATCAGAGAAAATAAAGAGCCTCACCCACAACTACCACAAAAGACTTCAAGCTGTCATTAATGTTAATTATGTGTAGAAGTGTCCATATAAACCAGAGCCATTTATGTTAATTCCCCTTAGGAGTCAGGACTAAAACATTTACGAAGATTTGACTAAAACGAAAACTTAATAACACTGACTAAATCTTACACAAATGAACAAAACAAAATGAAATGACCAAAATTTTACTTAAACGCATCTACAATTTTCAGTAAGGACGAAGACCAAAACAAAATGAAAAATGCTTGTCAAAATTAACACTGAGTCCGTGGCATTCGAACTGACATTTTGGCGTTGCAATGGAAGCGAAATGCAGGTATTTAGGTGCCGGAAAATGGGCCTAATATTATTATTATAAAATTAATAATTATGAAACTTAAGGATAACAGTATTGCGTCTTACGAGGCAATCACATTATAACCAGACGGAGTCATTCATTGCTGCAAGCCAATGCTGCAAGCCAAGACAGTCAGTATAGCATTACATAGCAACTTGCAACTAATTAATATCAACGCTAGACGGTGGTATATCCCCGTGAAATCTCTCTCGCCATTCATTTCAATGGGGCCAAAAAACGATTAAAAATAATAATTAAAAATATAAACGTGAACTGATCACATAACTGTATGTTCGTTGAACGGACTGCAATACCCAAGACATGTGGGGACTGGAATGGAATCGATTGGGTCAAAACTGCGGGCATAGATAGGCTGGCCAAAACAGGCCTAATGTAATAATAATAATAATAATAATAATAATAATAATAATAATAATAATATGACTTTCCGGTAACAGTATGTGCTGCATCTGACGATGCATCACATAATAATGTTTGGTACGCCCTCAACCAGAGCCAGTCAGAGCGGAGGCCGGGTGGTTTCGCCATGTCGAGAAAACGTTGGTTTTGTCAGCGCGAAGGCAAATTCCCTTTGTTTGGCCAGCTGACCAATCAGAGCAGACTTGCCTCGTCGGGAGGGGGGGCCTTAAAGAGAAAGTAGCTAAAACGGAGCGTTTCAGACAGAGGGTGAATAGAGGTGCTGCAGATTCAGGCAGTTTAGAAGAAATAAATAGTTTATTGAACATTAAAATGCGTAAACCTATTCTAGTAGAACTCCTAAATAAAGGTATGAACCTGAAAATTAGCATAATATGGCCCCTTTACGTAATAGCAATATATATCATATGTGGAAAGAAAGTGATTAGAAATAAACAAAAGCTCAGTTTGAAATGTTACTGCATTGTAATTTACATTTCTAATTTGTTTAATCTGACCCGGAAATTATTTCCTCAAACTTTTCGCCTCGTTGCCCTGGCTCTGAAATATGCTAAACTGATTCGAAATTTTTTCAATAAAAATGTTTGCTAAACAAACAAAAAAAAAGTCAATTTGTTTTTTTTTTCATCACATGATCTGGTATACGGTTAGGGCCCGTAAAATGTTACTTACAGCTTTAATTAAAATTTTTATTATTTTATCAAGCACTTCTGGAAGGTTATAGAGAGACATACAGGAAAACATGCAAAAATGCTACACAGTGCTCTTTTAAATTGTAGGTCCTCCTTGGACCAAGTATTACTGTATATCTTATTATTAGTCTTATTATAATAATGATCTGCTGTCAATCTCTTGTTCTGGTTGTTCGGTTAGACTGCTAATCTCACAATATTGAAATGTCTGTTGAGGCCCTGAATGTCTAAACCGCTAGCTAGGTACGAATGAGATTTGCATTTGAGAGCAAAGATCAAGAGCATTGAGACATATGATACAGGTTGTAACAGCTGTGCTCTGAAATAAGCTGTTAACAAGTCAAAGACTGCCAACAATCATCATGCTATTATAATGATAGCTATGCCAATCAGAAAAAAGGAAGGTTGGTTTATGACCCATTAATGACACATTTAATTGTAGATAAACTGGCACAAAACAATGATGCACATCCATTATTGAATGCACATATACCCTTCACAGACATACTACAGGAAGTACAGGGATGCATGAAGGACCTAGTAGAGTTCCAGCACAATACAGAGCGTTCAAAATAGCAAATTTATGTCAGAAAGCAAACAGTCTAAATGCACTAGACCGAAGAAACAGTTTGTCTTAATGCACTTTCAGTACATGCATCACTGCAGGCAATATCAGGACTATCAAACTGAATAGAAATAATGAGGCAAATGGTGAAGGAGATAAGAGAATTAGAAAAAATGGGCGAATTGTAAAAAAAAAAAAAAAAGCAAATGAAGAAGAGAATGACTCAGTGAATATGTTACCCCAAATAACAGCAACGAAGTTCAGGTCTGTAGTTCAATGGCGGGCCCACCCCCACAGCTGTGGGCTACAACACACACACACACACACACACACAATATTATAAGGTATTCTGAAAACCAAACATGAACACAACACACCTACACTTTAACTTACCCAGCTTGAGTGTGTGTGTCTCTGTGTGTGTGTGTGAATTTACGTGAATGTATTTGTATCCTGCCGAGTCTTATCTTAGAGTGCTGCAAGAATGCAGGAAACTTGCAGGGTGTGGAAGGTTGTTTGGGTTTTATCCAGGCCACTCCCCCCTGACATAGTCTGGGGCTGCTGCCCTGGGTCCTATTGCCCTGCACTGTTACAACAAGCCAAATGATGTCAGGAGGACCGTCTGTTGAACAACACACAGCAGACCTAAATACTACAAATGTTTTGGTTAGCACTTTTCTCAACACTGCTTTCTTACTGTACCATACCGTATACACATGCATTGATTCACTGTACAGTCACAATATAAAACATTTGCGCTGTGCACATACTGTATGCATATCCATCCCAGAGAAACCACCCCTAGCGATCAGAGGATTGGAGAAGATTAGGACAGAGGCACTGCGGGGAGGGAAATGGGATAGGGAGGAGCCACAACCTTTTGACTAATAGCTACAAACTGGTTCTGCCAGTTCTATCAAGTTTACGCTTTCCCAGTATGAGTAGGAACACACCCAGAAGTCCTGAATAGTTACACTTTGATCACTTTGATCTGCTGCGGTCTAGGGCGGAATCACAAACCTGGCTAGATAGGCAACCATATGACGAGATCAAGGAAGGGAAAGTTGGGAAAATCTATGTATGGTAGTTTGTGTATTGTTCTGGCTCTATGTTCTGTCTATTGGGACGACTTGAACCCATAAACAACAGGGCGATTGTGATAGTCTGATGCATAGTGAGCCACAGTGGGGCACTGAATTCATGATGCCCCAAATTGTCCAAAAGTCAACTCTACTGATTCAAATGATCTGCATGGAAGTAAATATGCAAATTGGATACATCAAAGTTTTGCAGAATCAGAAAGACAGACAGTATAAAAACACCTCGACAGGCAGCTGTCAGAACTATACAGATTTATTTGAAAACACATTTGTTTTTGTATATTTAAAATTTAAAAATAATGATGTACAAATATATAGTGGTACATTTATTTGTAAAATTTAATTTAAGGCATCATCTAGCTTTGATTTTTTTTAAATCAAAGTGTGTAAATACATATCAATACAATCTGCTTACCATCGTACAACAACATGCCCTATCACTGCCAGCACATTGTTTCCTGATTGGTATTCTCGTCTTTATCATTAACATCTTATGGGAGATCTTAATCAACATAAAATCAAGGTACATAGAAGATTCATCATAGAAAGTTGAACTAGTACAATCAGGACTTTAAATGTAAATTAAATGTAGCTGAACCATTATCCTATGCACGGTAAAATAGGCCTCTTTGGAGTTTATTAAACTGCACCTTGACAGACCTTCCACCACCCATTGCATTTGTAGAGCCTTCAGTAGAGATACTACTTTGTTTTTAAACAGAACCCTGTTTAGAACAAATGTAAAACAAATTCCAATTCAAAACATTGAAAGGTTTTTTAAATGAATTATTAATTAATTATGAATGCAGACGCTAAGCTAGGAGCAAACCATAGCACAATATGTTTCAAATATTGTTGAGGCTTGAGTATGTTTGATGTTAACTAGACAATGAATGAAACCTCATCCAAAGTGAAACCAGTGCCTGAGCACAGAAGCATCAAATATTTCAAATTTTAACATTAACATGAACCTAAACTGGGATTTATTCACTTGACTTTACTTGGTGACTGACTGAGGATCTACTAGTAAGAGCCAGTACTTCCTGCTGTCCAATCAGATGTTGGCTCATCGTCATCCTGGAGGGTACCTCTGCCACTGCATTGCCCAGAGCAGGAAGACTGCCTCACCAGCGTCAAGCCCTCAGCCCTTTCTTTCTTTTTTCACCATGACAACATCCAAACCTTCATACATCCTCTCACTCACTCAATCTCTTTGTCTTCAAGCAAACATGCACTACTTTCTGATCTTCACAAACAGTAAAGTATTACAAAGTTTGTAATAACAATGTATGACAATATTAGTATAATTTGTACAAAAACATATTACAAAATCTCTATATTTCATTAATTTAAGTTGATAAAAACACAATAAACAGACATATTTACAGACTGGAGTAGTTAAGACAGATTGTCCGTTCAGAGACATAACACTTTAACGTCCCTGACAAGTTTTGTTGTAGCAGAGCGTAATGTTTAGAACTACAGTATATTAAAATGTCTCACTTTGTTGTGACATTAAAACACAAACTATCTCTGCGACTCAACGGTAATCCATTTTCAAAAGTCGGATACCGTCAAAACTGTAAAAACAAATTAAACTTAAATCTTTAAAGCAGCGTTTAAAGCAGTCAGCTAGTACTGGGTGCCAGGCTAGATTGTATGTTTTTGAGAAGGCTTAGAAGCAGTATTCTCTGATGAAGAACAAACTTTCCTGAGTTTGTTTAAAATACAATAGCTAGCGTGCCAGGTTAATGTAGGGACACACTTTCATGCATTCATATTCTATATTTTTTCTTCTTCTTCCTCTGTATGTGTTTGTGTGCGTGCTACAGTATTTTTGTATACAAGTGTATAAGTAGGGATGTCACGAGAACTGATACTTCGGTACCAAGTCGATGCCAAAATTCCAAAAACGTGACGCTACTCGTTTTCTATAGTCCCATAGGTACCGGAGCTGCAATTAAAAAAATGTTACCTACGCGAACAAACACCAGTAAAAAGACGTCGCTTTGGTTGTTTGTTCACGGGGCACTGCGCTGCCCTTTTGCTCTAGCAAAATTCTCTAAGGCTGAAAGAACCCCCGAGTAACCACCCGTAATGTTTTGTTGCGATCCTCAGTGTTTGACTCAATAAGTAATGTGTTTGAAACCCCTGCTGTAAGCTACCCAAATCAGAAATCAGAAAAGAACAAGTAGGCCTATCACAGCTTAGGTGAACAACCGAAAAATAAACAAAACAAACAGGAAAAGTTCGCTTTCTCATGAAGTATGCTGGGTCCTGCCCTGTACACTTAAAGAGAAAACAAACTTTTCCCGGGAGTTAGCGGTGGTTTACACGCCAATACAGCAGGGGAGCATTTGACTGTCCTTGTGATCTCGCTTGGACGTGTTATAAATGTGTGCATATATGTTTCTTTTTATTATTATTGTATAAATAGGTCTCTTTTTTGTAATGTTAATAGTTTAAAAGGAGTGTATGTTGAAGTATATGTGATTTAATTTATTGTTTTGTTTTTTACCATGGTAACGAATTGGGTAATGAGAATCTTGGAATTTTGTATCGACCACTAAACTGTTTCATGACATCCCTAATACAAAGTATACATTTCTTTTAGATTAACCAACTTCAAATACTATACAGACTTACGAAAGGTATTTGCTCTTAATAAATAAATATGCAAATGTATAAGTGTCCATGGGGATTTCTTTTTACTTAAAAACTGTAGTTTGAATTTCCTTACGCATAAGCTATATGAGCATGTCAGTTTTTGTTTAGTTTGTTTGTTTGAGAGACAGGTTTATCATCCGACTGCTGTAATTCCTGTAGATGGTTTATGTGCTCTCCTATAAGAACCAATTTTAGAATCCAATTGTGATATAAGGTATATATATTGTGATTTAAGATATCCAAAGGTGCTATGGAGCGTCATGCAGGACGGGGAATGTTCTAGAAGGTTTCCTCGGGAATTGCAGTGTTGAAGGGATGGTCCCAGAATGTAGTCGAGATCCCAAAACCTTAAGATAAAGAGAAGCTTATGAAGAATAGCTGTTGATGCTATTGTTGGCTTTTTGTTATGTTTACATCTTAAAATATACCCTCAAAATATATAATCTCTTTTAAAATCGTCAGTTTTTTGGCAATCTGATGCATAGAAAAGCCTGCATTTCTTAGAACAACAATAGAGACGTGTTTCTTTTGAAAGCTGTTCTTTCTGGGGGATCTTCTACCCCAGAATGAATTTTAGAAATGCCAGTGCAATTCTGTAGATTTAAACCCAATGTAAGACAATTTGCTGGCTTTATTAAACAGAATATTGTGTTTCACCATTCAAACATAATTGTAAAATGTGGGATGTAGAATTGGCCAAGAGAGTTTGAGTTTGGCTTTAGGAAACTGACAAAATGGCTGCAAAATGTTTTTACTTTGGAGTCATTTGTGAATAGTAAATTATATGGATTTCAATTTCAAAATGAGTAATGCATTTAAAATATTAGCAAATTAATGTAATGTCCACACTTTAAATAAAAGGTGAAATTCTATGAAATAAAAACATTCTTAGTGATTACAAACTTTTGCCCACTAGTGTAATTATATTTTTGATTTCATGCATGCTTGATTTTTTTTGCACTGCCCAACGTCGCAGAATAAATCGACGAAAAAGGTTGTCATCTCTGAGAAGGTGTAAAAAGTGTCAATTAGTTACAGGACAACACAAACTAACAACATGTGCTGTACTCCTAACTAAAAGCAGACTGCAGCATTACCTGAGCGCTGGTGTTCAAAGTGGTGTTTGATGTGGTAGGCCTTCAAATTGTCCAGGTAAGAGCCCCTGCGGGGGGAACCGTAGTGGACATAGTAGTGCATCATATCGTACACCACGTAGCCACAAAGCCCCCCCACAAACACAGACATCCCCAGGCCTTCAGGCAGTGTTTGGCGGAGCAGAAGGTAGAAGCTGCCCACCACCACTGATGCCAGACACGGAGGAAACACCAGCCTAGCACCGTCAAACGGAGACTAGAGGAGTAGAGACCACCTGTTAGAACGGTGAGTCTAGGGCTGAATGTGGCGGGTGTTAGAACGGTGAGTCTAGGGCTGAATGTGGCGGGTGTTAGAACGGTGAGTCTAGGGCTGAATGTGGCGGGTGTTAGAACGGTGAGTCTAGGGCTGAATGTGGCGGGTGTTAGAACGGTGAGTCTAGGGCTGAATGTGGCGGGTGTTAGAACGGTGAGTCTAGGGCTGAATGTGGCGGGTGTTAGAACGGTGAGTCTAGGGCTGAATGTGGCGGGTGTTAGAACGGTGAGTCTAGGGCTGAATGTGGCGGGTGTTAGAACGGTGAGTCTAGGGCTGAATGTGGCGGGTGTTAGAACGGTGAGTCTAGGGCTGAATGTGGCGGGTGTTAGAACGGTGAGTCTAGGGCTGAATGTGGCGGGTGTTAGAACGGTGAGTCTAGGGCTGAATGTGGCGGGTGTTAGAACGGTGAGTCTAGGGCTGAATGTGGCGGGTGTTAGAACGGTGAGTCTAGGGCTGAATGTGGCGGGTGTTAGAACGGTGAGTCTAGGGCTGAATGTGGCGGGTGTTAGAACGGTGAGTCTAGGGCTGAATGTGGCGGGTGTTAGAACGGTGAGTCTAGGGCTGAATGTGGCGGGTGTTAGAACGGTGAGTCTAGGGCTGAATGTGGCGGGTGTTAGAACGGTGAGTCTAGGGCTGAATGTGGCGGGTGTTAGAACGGTGAGTCTAGGGCTGAATGTGGCGGGTGTTAGAACGGTGAGTCTAGGGCTGAATGTGGCGGGTGTTAGAACGGTGAGTCTAGGGCTGAATGTGGCGGGTGTTAGAACGGTGAGTCTAGGGCTGAATGTGGCGGGTGTTAGAACGGTGAGTCTAGGGCTGAATGTGGCGGGTGTTAGAACGGTGAGTCTAGGGCTGAATGTGGCGGGTGTTAGAACGGTGAGTCTAGGGCTGAATGTGGCGGGTGTTAGAACGGTGAGTCTAGGGCTGAATGTGGCGGGTGTTAGAACGGTGAGTCTAGGGCTGAATGTGGCGGGTGTTAGAACGGTGAGTCTAGGGCTGAATGTGGCGGGTGTTAGAACGGTGAGTCTAGGGCTGAATGTGGCGGGTGTTAGAACGGTGAGTCTAGGGCTGAATGTGGCGGGTGAATGTGTGTCTGTGAGTACCTTGTGGTGCTGCCCGTGCAGCAGGAAGTGAATGGTGATGAGGTAGTAGTTGTGGGCGGGGGGCTTCATGTGGAAAAGAAAGCGGTGGATGCAGTACTCAATAAACGTCCACAGAAACATCCCCATCCCAAAGAGCAGAGGGAAAGCATACTTGTGGATTAGGATGGAATAGTCTGGAACACACACACACACACACACACACACACACACACACACACACACACACACACACACACACACACGTGCGCACACCTTAGACTTTATGCTCCTAACAAAACAAAGTAGGAAACATATTTGCAAAGGGTGTAGTTGTAATTAAGTGTGTTTTTGGAAACGTTTGTGTGTGCTGTCACCTGCGGTGAGGAACACTCTGGTACTTTCTTGTGCTAGTATGGTATAACAATACCAGCTGAGATAGAAGACCATGGGTAGCCACACAACTGGAACCCAGTACCTAAAGGACACACACATAATTCATCTGCATGTAGACAAAAACGTAAATATCTAAATTGTTCCCATCTTTTTTTTTTTACGTAAAAAAGCAAACAAAGGCTGGTTGGTGGTCTCTGCTTTTCTGTCTTACCAGGAAGTCTTGGTGCTGGCTTCCATCAGGTCGTTGCTAAAGAAACGTAGTGGTCTGTCGACAGGCTGATGCACCCAGGTGTCGTATTTCTCTCCTAGGTGTCCCACCTGCCACGCCAGCGGCTTCCGCCAGTCCACCAGGTCCTAAAACACAAGTCAGGAGACATCAGCTCCACCAGCAATACACTGAGGTAGCAGAACTAAACATCATCCCTGTAATAAGGGGTCATCTAACTGTATGTCCCAACTTGGACCACCTGGATGTACATTAAGGTACACTTAGCAAGCTCACTTTGTGGACCCAAGTGTCCTTTTATGAAAAAGGGCTGAACGGAACTGAACGGTTGCACAGAGGTGTGAAACAGATTAGCCTTAGCAAAGCCTATGTGTCATTGCTAAATTCGCTGTCAGTAGACAAGCCAGCAGGTGGCAGTACACACTATCTGTCTTGAGAAAAAACAACTAGGAAGTCTGAGCTGAGCATAGTGTGGAAGTGTTATGTGTATCGTATCGGGGTGTGTGTGTGTGTGTGTGTGTGTGTGTGAACACACAGAAGCACACCCCTATGTCTCTGTGTGTATGCAGGGCACAGGTGTGTGGGTGCAAAGGGTATGCGGGTGTTATTAGGATATGTAACTTCATGAAGCATGCCTGATGCCATCACTATGAAAGGCAAGTAGTATATCACTGATTATGTAATGGGGAAAAGTTTACGATGTTCAATACCAACATTTAGGTTCAAACCCAGTCTTTTTTTCTACTCTTTTTACTGTCTGGAACAATAAACGTTAACGCTGGACTGATCTAAAATTTTACTTAAAAAAAATTAAAACATCCTGTATATACAATATATGGGTGTGGATCGCATTTTGTAAGAACATCGTTTATCGTTTTTTTATGGTTGGACTTTGATGCAAAGTACTGGGGACTAAACTCAGCAGATGCGGTTTGCTTGCTCTTATTAGCCGCACTCGGGTATTTCGAGTCTGGAACAACTTTTCTCCAATGATTTATACACATACTGGTATATTAACGTAGCCAGGACAACCCCAACAGCTACTATGTAGTTAACGACAGCATGTTCACACAGTGGTGAAGAAAATCGCGCTGTGTAGTGTTTTGAAACTGTTTGAATCGACACAAATATAACGTTTTTGTTGGTCCGAGTCTTTAAGTCACACAAAAGTAAAACGTAGTTTCACAACATAAAGGTGTTAGTAGTTATACAGCTCTTGCTACATCACAGTTAGCTTCCAAAGAGCATAGGTTTTGTTCTTACATGAAAAAATCCTTAACTTTGAGCAGTTCAATAAAAAAATATACCTTTGATTTCATATTAAAGCACTGATGAACTGGTTAAGTATTCTTTAATCATTAAAATATGCAATATTTACCTATTTACATTATTAAAAGCATTGTATTGTCATTTTAAAACTCAACTGCGCAGCGGTCGTCACTGGACTTTGTGAAATTGTCTCAAATTTAAGGCCAAACGGGCACAGAAAATTTGAGCGCTCTTCTCGCTTAAACCAAAACTCCTACCTATTCCCATCACATCTGACGGTCAAACTTGGATTAATTCTGAACAAAACCCCTGTTGGGACATGACCTCGAGCGAACCGTCAATTAGTGAAATATAACTTTTCAACAACAATTTCATATACTTTTTTTGACTACGGTGCTACCCTAAATGAGCTCGATTGCACTAACCCCTTGAAAACCGAAAAGACAAAGGCCTTTCTAGTCTTTCGTTCACTGCAAAAAAAAAAAATCGCCCCTGGAAAATGGAGATATGCCCCCTTAAAACGATGCGCCCCATCCATTGCTTTCTAACTGCGGTAAGATAACAAACATTTTGCCTAACTAGCAAAGTTGTTTGCATTTAGAATTGTGATCGCATGGGTTGAAAATCAATTTTGCGAAGTTACTGTGATATACAGTTATGTTGTGCTATTGGTATTAGCAATATATGATATATACTTGAAAGGGAACCTCACTGAGTGTTCAGTTTATTTTAAATGACGCATCCATTTCTGAAGCAAGCTAACGTTAGCTACGCAGTGTTATTAACGCCGTAACATGGTAGATTGTCGAAACGTTTAATGTAGCCTACCTTTTGTAGACATATTTTAATGCTCAAGTTAACTTAAAGGGGACCTGTTATGCTTTTTGGGTTTTTCCCTTTCCTTTAGTATGTTATATAACTTTTTGTGCGTGTAAAAGGTCTGGAAAGTTACAAACCCCATAGTCCACGCCAAAGGGAGCTACTCTCTCTCACAGAAAACACTGCTCCTGTACTGCTAAAACGCCTCGTTTGTAGTGATGTGTCGTTCATGAACGATTCCTTCATTTTGAAAGAATCTTTAAAATGACTCGGGACTAAGGAATAGTCTTTCCAATAGTCTTGTGTTTCATGCGCAACAACTGTTGTGTTCGAGTCATTTGTTAATTTCTTTAGGCATAGTTAGGATAGGAAACAGAAATTCACCCCTCAACTGGGTCTTCTGGTCTAAGTCGTTCATTCCATTTTCACTTGATAGCTCGGCATAGAAAAAAGAAATGTTTAGTTCGCCATAGTTATGTAGTTACGACTGCGCCGATTCACTCACTGTGATAATTAAGTCACCTAAAAGCAGTTGCAATTTACTCCTTTACTGAAACGTGATGTGTTGTATTTAGCCAAAAAATCACAATATTGATATAACTTTAAGATGTAGTTATTTAAAATCAGGTTGTCCCATACAGCCAAATAACAATCACACTCGAACTACACACTCGAACTAATGGCAACTTTATTGACGTGCAGAACTATCTTTTAAATTGACAAACATCATGTGTACTTCATGGCACAATTCATACGAGATTGAAATATAAGTTGCCTCTCACCGTTGACTTCCATACATATTTTTTCTGACCTTAGGTCCCATAGCGGTAAACCGGAAGGGGCTGACTTAGGCTCTCCATAGGCTAGGCACGAGAGATCAGGAAACAAATTAGCAGTTCAACCTTAGGTACTGAGTCTGATGAACCGATCTTCCCATCACTACTCGTTTGTAGTCCAGTGTTTTCTTCCGTAACTTATCTACGTCACTAAGTCACACATTTGAATAATGTTTGGCACGCCCTCAACCAGAGAGTTGTGACACTCCCATGGACTTCCATGGTAATCGAAAAATGCGGAAGGAACGATGTCATGGGGCATCCAATAGTTAAAAACGCTGAATATTTACAGCATTGAACACCATTAATTTTCAGTGTGTCCGAGGCACGGTCGCGGGTAACTTGATTAAATTACTGAATGTTTTGGGACATTTTTACAAATTAGCTAATTTATTATCAATTTAGTCAATTGTGGCACTTTATTTAGTCAGTTTTTGTTAATGTTTATGATAGCTTTTTACGTTACAATCTAAATGTGGTTAGCTGACATGAACGTAAGCAAGACTTTGCTAACTTACCATAACCAGAGTCCAGCAGATATCAGTTGGCTTACATTTACCAAAAATGAATTGCTGTTATTGGTGTTCGTTGGCATACAAAGTTTGTGTTCATCATTATTATTATTATTATTATATTAAATTCATAGATAAACTTAATTTCGACCATACTAGTACTTCGGTCTACAATGAATGGTAGCTAGCTAGATAACGTGGATTTTTAAAATGTATTTAGCAAGGTTGTTCCTTGGTTTCAATTCATGAATTTTTGTTGGACCAATGGCGAGGATATTAACAATAAATAATAAAACATTTGATTTGTAAAGAGCTTTATTGTTGTAAAAACAAAGCGCTTCAACAATTTAGATCACATAATGAAATATATACAATATATACAATAAATGCTTAAACTAGGGAGAGATGGACCATCCTTGTGGAGCAATGACTAGACTGGTGGAGAGGCGGACAGGCTGGTGGAGAGGCGGACAGGCTGGTGGAGCGGCGGAGAGACAGACAGGCTGGTGGAGCGGCGGACAGGCTGGTGGAGCGGCGGACAGGCTGGTGGAGCAATTAACAGGCTGGTGGAGCGGTGGACAGGCTGGTGGAGCAATGAACAGGCTGGTGGAGCGGTGGACAGGCTGGTGGAGCGGTGGACAGGCTGGTGGAGCGGTGGACAGGCTGGTGGAGCGGTGGACAGGCTGGTGGAGCGGTGGACAGGCTGGTGGAGCGATGACATTTGTAGGAGCAAAGGTCAGACCAAGCACCTCCATGGCAAAAATCAAGGTGTTTGGTGGGGGCCTGCTTGTAATAGGCCTAGATGTTGCTTGGCTTTGCTGATTCTTCTTTGCCCTTTTTGTCTGGCTTTTACTTCCAAGATGCCCATCATCAGACAGCACTTTTTTTCTTTTAGACCAAAGGCACTTTGCTGCAATTCTCAACCTCACCCTGATGTGTCAATAGTTGTTTTTTTTTTGTACATCATGGCATGAGGGAAGCCTGCTGTCCAAGAGCCTAGCCTATCTCTCCTGCAAATCCATGGCATTTGGGAGCTCCATGAGGGAGGCACTGGTTCTTGTTCGGAACAGCTCCTCGATTTGTCGTACTACATCAAAGGCTTCTTGCGACGGCCGACCAAGGGCACCTGGCTTAAATTCCTTCAGCTTCAGTAAAGTACTGTGCTCTCTTTCTCATCATTGTGTTTAATTGCATTTTGGCATTCATCACAAATGTTGGAATATCTGATGACTTTATTCACAATGTAGCCGTAAGATGGTAGAGAGAGCACAGCTCTCGGGTTTTGTGAGGTCAGGTGCAGGGCTGCGCTCCATCAGCTTTTCCACTCTGAGGCCCTGACTGGGAAGTGTCTCCTTTGCGTCAAGGAAGTCCACTAAAAGGCTGTTGTCATCCTCCTGATAGCTTCCGGATTTAACTGTAGCAAGAAACTGCCCAACTGATATTGATCTCAGTGCGTGGTGAAATTCCACTGGAGTTGGAACAGGATTCCGCTGTCTTATGCTGCCGAATAGGTTTTCAAGACAGTCTTGAGTGAACCTTCTGGTCAACACAAACAAGTGTCCCTGGGCCACCATGTCTTCTTGTATTGCAAGAATTGTCGATGTTGCCATCACAATCCCTGTTTGGACAGGCATCCAGCTACCCGGTCGTCCAATCTTTAGCCCACGGAACAGTTCGATCATGTCCTGGAGGAACTCGATTGCATCATGGTATTGCTCCATCTTGTGCCTGCTTAGTGCCATTACTGGATGGCGAGAGGACATGAGGTCAAACCAATGGTCCACCTGCTCCAGGAGCCATGCTGTTGTCAGGTAAGAGTGGGGTCGTTGTACTTGCTCCACCATATATTTCAGGCCAGCAGTTGTTGCCTTGCTGACGAACTTCAAGGCAGGGCCCACCTTCATCTTGTCAAAATGACTGGGCTGAAGGATTTTACTCTAAGTGGGGGGCGATTTTCAATGCCATCCCCTCTTGAAACTCCACCAAATCTATCAGCGGACCAATGGAAACTTCGTTGGAAGAGAGGTTCTCCCTGGCTACTGCATATTGAGGAATTGTAAAAATCTGCCCACGGACCAGGACACTCTTCAAATTCTTCACCAGATGTTGGACATCTGGCATAAAGTGTAGCCTCCTGTCTGGTCTTGCTGGATGTGGCACAGATGTTGTGTTGTGGTCAACTCCAAAGGACTTCCACATTGCCCGATTAGGGCTGCCCATGTCGGTGGTGACATTAATCACAAGCAGCCCTACTGAATGTGCTCTTTCAATAATATCCAGGATGATAGGCTTGTATATTGCTCCATCAGTGGAATTGCCACTGGAGTGGTAAGCTACTCCCTGTTTCCACCGTATAGTGCTCCCTGCCAACATAAAAACACGCATGTGTTGCCTCTCCTTTGTGGCCGGGTAACGTCACGTCCCCAAATAGCTTCCCTGTTCCCAGGTGCAGCTCCACGCTTTGTGTGATTGCCATCTCATCTATTGTCAGCACACACTCCCTCTCCATCTCTGACAAGCCATCTACCTTTTTCTTTAGCATGTCAAACACCTCCCCTAATATTCCTGGTTCCATCTTTATGTGCTGGAGTCATCGTTGCAGGGTTCTAATGTTCGGGAGAGGAATTTCCATGTCCTGAAGCAGCCTGTAGCCCGTTGAGCCAGTGGCAAACTAAATTTTATGGCCTTTTTAAGGATGTAATTTCCCCACCTCATGCCTCTCTTGCTCTTCATACCCATAGCTTTTATCTGATCTTTAGAAAAAATTGCAGCAAATTTATTTTCCATTAATAAAACTTTTTTCTTAAGGACCGCATTTATTCTTTTCTGTTGTTTTAGGGCTGCCTGTAACCTTTTTGTATGATCGATCTGTCTTTCTAATTCTACCCTTAGGTCTTTCTCACTGGGTCCTGGCTCACTTGGACACTGTACGATTCCTGCCTCATTGGCACCGGGTATGCCCCTCTCGATATCCTCAGTCTTCACCTTCCTTGTCCTCTCCTCCCTCACTTTCCCTTATCTGACTTCCCTCAGTATCTTAAATGGTGACACGGCATTGTTAGTGTTAGTTAAAATTAGAATAAATACAAATATAAATTATGACTTCACATTATTCATACCAGGGTTCACTGAGGAACAATAATTGTGGTCTGTGGCCACTGCATGAACGTATACTGAAAGTTTTGAGGTGGTCCTCACAGCAGGAGCCTACCTCCTCTTGGTCTCAGGGCGATGGACAAATATGGTAGGAACAGCATCAGCCTTCAGTTTCAGTTTTGGGGGGGAGGGAGGGGGGGGGGGGGGGCTTAAAGAGACAGGGGCTAAAACGGAGCGTTTTTCAGACAAGGGTGAATAGAAGTGCTGCAGATTCAGGCAGTTGAGAAAATAAATTGTTTATTGAACATTAAAATGTGTGAACCTATTCTAGTAGAACTCCTAAATAAAGGTATGAACCTGAAAATTAGCATAATATGGCCCCTTTAAGTTAGATATGGAATAATTCAACTGCAGCTAGGAGCAATGAGATCATTTCTTTCTCCTTGCTTTTAGGTTTGTCCATATCCTGGCCTTTCACGTGGCTGTCTTTGATCTGTCTGTTATTTAGGCCTATTTAAATAAAATGATATTCCAGGATTTATCAAAACGAACTGAGATGTCAATGCCTAAATTAATGGTTAATGTTAAACCCATTTTTGCATGTTTTCATAACAGCACTTCAGTGCACAATGACTGGCTTATTTTGTCTCTGCTTTACAGACAACATACAGTGCATCCGGAAAGTATTCATACCCCTTCACTTTTTCCACATTTTATTATGTTACAGCCTAATTCCAAAATGGATTAAATAAAAAACATTCCTCAACATTCTACACACAATACCGCATAATGACAAAGTGAAAAAAGTATTAGAATTTTTTGTCCCGAAGCCACTCCTTTGTTATCTTGGCTGTGTGCTTAGGGTCGTTGTCCTGTTGGAAGGTCAACCTTCGCCCCAGTCTGAGGTCCAGAACGCTCTGGAGCAGGTTATCATCAAGGATCTCTCTGTACATTGCTGCATTCATCTTTCCCTTGATCCTGACTAGTCTCCCAGTTCCTGCTGCTGAAAAACACCCCCACAGCATGATGCTGCCACCACCATGCTTCACTGTAGGGATGGTATTGGCCAGGTGATGAGCAGTGCCTGGTTTCCTCCAGACATGACGCTCGGCATTCAGGCCAAAGAGTTCAATCTTGGTTTCATCAGACCAGAGAATTTTGTTTCTCATGGTCTGAGAGTCCTTTAGGTGCCTTTTGGCAAACTCCATGCGGGCTGTCATGTGCCTTTTACTGAGGAGTGGCTTCCGTCTGGCCACTCTACCCTAAAGGCCTGATTGGTGGAGTGCTGCAGAGATGGTTGTCCTTCTGGAAGGTTCTCTCATCTCCACAGAGGAACACTGGAGCTCTGTCAGAGTGACCATCGGGTTCTTGGTCACCTCCCTGACCAAGGCCCTTCTCCCCCGATTGCTCAGTTTGGCCGGGTGGCCAGCTCTAGGAAGAGTCCTGGTGGTTCCAAACGTCTTCCATTTGTGAATGATGGAGACCACTGTGCTCGTTGGGACCTTCAATGCTGCACAAAAAAATTTGGACCCTTCCCCAGATCTGTGCCTCGATACAATCCTGTCTCGGAGGTCTACAGACAATTCCTTGGACTTCATAACTTGGTTTGTGCTCTGACATGCACTGTAAACTGTGGGACCTTATATAAACAGGTGTGTGCCTTTCCAAATCATGTCTAATCAATTTAATTTACCACAGGTGGACTCCAATCAAGTTGTAGAAACATCTCAAGGATGATCAGTGGAAACGGGATGCACCTGAGCTCAATTTTGAGTGTCACAGCAAAGGGTGTGAATACTTATGTACATGTGATATTTAATTTTTTTATTTTTAAAACATTTGCAAAAAATTCAAAAAAACTTTTTTCACTTGGTCATTATGCGGTATTGTATGTAGAATGTTGAGAAATTTTTTTTTTAATCCATTTTGGAATTAGGCTGTAACATAATAAAATGTGGAAAAAGTGAAGGGGTATGAATACTTTCCGGATGCACTGTAGATTTTAGAAAACCAACAAGACCCTAAGATCTGTAGCAGATCTGCTTGCAAGTTTTTATAGATTTAAGGGAGTGCAATACTTAGGTGTAAAGTTAACATTAGCAGTTGGCCTCCATGGACAGAGAGGCATATTACAAGTGGATCTTGCGTTTGCCAAATGAGATATCAGATACAGGAACCAAGTGTGAAAATAAGAGGATGGGAGGTATGATGATGCGATCAATCAACTAGGTTGTTTAAGAGCTGCAGATGAGGCCGTCATAAACCTAAAAAAAAGCCATTACAGACAGACTGTTCTGGGTTACACTGCAGGTCAAATTAACTCTTATATGGAGGAGGAAGGCGAGTAGAAAGTCAGGGGCTGTCTGTATGAGGCTGATGTAAGGATCAGTGGTGTCTGGTCAAAGTTAACCTTGTGTGGTGAGCACCTGCTTATACAGAATCCTGCAGGCTTCATTGACTGACCATATGCAGGTTTTAAATTAGCAAGTTTGGTTCTGGATAGGTGAGCCTGCAGGAGCCAGAGTTCAGTTTAGTAGCTTTGTAATTGGGGGTATCCCAACTTTTAAACATATGGCCTATGGTTAGTATACTTATGCTATTCAGGAGCTTTTCATGTATCTGGTTTGCAGCATGGGTTTGTTTGTATGTAAACATTTAAGTTTTTTCTATATCATACATCCTAGACTGGTTGCCCCAAATAAAAGAAAAACGTTAACACTACTACTGCTTTTGTCGTTTTTTCTTCTTATTTTTATTATTGAATTCTATTAAATAATTTAATTGTTTAGTATTCATTTGTAAGTAGGCCTATGGATATAATCAGATCAGAGCTCTAGGTGAACCACATAATGCAACATCGTCATGATGGAAATGAAGATGGTATCTTGGTCCAATAAACAGCATAGGCGATAGCCTACTTATCGACATAAGTTCACTGTATAATAGAATAAGGTAGGCCTATCTAGTTATATTTTAGCGTGGCATGATTTTAGACAGGCAGCACGGTGGCTCGGTGGTTAGCACTGTTGCCTCACAGCAAGAAGGTCCTGGGTTCCATCCCCACCTGACCCAAGGGCGTTTCTGTGTGGAGTTTGCATGTTCTCCCCGTGTTCGCGTGGGTTTCCTCCGGGTACTCCGGTTTCCTCCCACAGTCCAAAAAAAAAAACATGCAGGTTAATTGGTGACTCTAAATTGCCCGTAGGTGTGAATGTGAGTGTGAGTTGTTGTCTGTCCCTGTATGTCGGCCCTGTGATAGACTGTCCAGGGTGTACCCCGCCTCTCGCCCTGTGTCCGCTGGGATAGGCTCCCACAAGATAAGCGGTAAAGTTAATGGATGGATGGATGATTTTAGACAGAGCTGTTACCTAATGCTAATGCGGGCTACCGGTTTGTTTGTCCGGTAGTAGTAGCCTACTAGTACTAGGCTAGAATCTTGGAGCCTGGTGCCCGCGTCCTGAAACAGCTAAGTCATTTGACGCAATTGCTCTTTTCAGGGTACACGTTTTAAATATTGTACTTTAGGCAAACGACTATATAACATGTAAAGATAATGCGTTTTATATTATATACAAAATATTAATTATTTCGCTCATAGTAAAAGACTACAGCAATGTCAAAGTCGGCCGTATGATGTTTTGGTTTTCTAACGACTTCAGCTTGCTACACCGAAGCAACAACTCTGCAAATTTAAAAACCTTCCGACACTAAAACGGTCACTTTTTTAAAAACTGATAATTTATCAATTTGTTTTTATCAATGACCGTTTAGTTAGTAACACCATTTTTTAACATTTCACTGTTTAATCACCTGATTTAAAAAAAACTGAAAACGCGTTTGCCCTGCCTAGTTATAGACGCTAACAGTTTGTAAACAACAATGACTTACGTAAGCGTGCACACACATTTTGACAACAAAAGTATAGCGGAGTACAATGACTTGTCAAGCTATGGGCATTAAGGATATTAACCATCCAAAGATCGTGAATGCTACCTGAACAAATTTATTTTGACAAATGGTGGCCGACTTCCTGATCCGTGTGCTATTAGCGATTGGAAACAAATGACCCAATATTCTGTGGCCAAATTTACACACTTACTTGGTGGAGAAACCTGGCATGTACACCAGCGAGAAATTACGAATTATCTGTGGTCATGTACTGAACATTAAATACCATGACATATACAAGACAGAAAACTCAGTGTTTAATGACTGAAATTAAGTTTCACAATGAACAACTCACCGGTTGTTTTAAATTCAATTAGTTTGTTGTCTTGTAACTAACTAGGTAGGCTACTTACTTAACTAGGTGACCGCAATCGTACTGTTTTTGTATTGTGTTTTCTAACGCAAGCTTCACTCTCATGATGTTTCATATTGGCATTATAGCACAAAGAGACAAATAACTGATGGAGGCTAAACCAACATTCTTCTCAATTGGCTCGCACTAGCGTTCTGCTGCATGTGAACCCATGTCATTGCTGTTTGACCAAAAATACTGTTCAGCTGTTCTGAGAGTAAAGCATGCAAAAAATAGCACTTTTAAAAATACTCAGTAACGGAACTCAAATTAAAAGAAGCGAAATAGAATACATATTTTTAAATGTACTCAAGTAAAAATATCCAATATTTTCAATACTTAAAACATTACAAATCTTCAAAAACATTACTGAAGTACAGTAGCGTGAGTATTTGTTATTCGCAACTTTACACGCCTGAGTACAGTTGTGTATCGTCCGCATAACAATAAGAAAAAACATTAAAGAAGAAAATGAAGAAACCAAGGGGAAGCATATACAAGGAGAAAAGAATAGGACCAAGGACTGAACCCTGGTGCACACCACAATTCAACAGAGCCAATGAAGAAACAAAGTTGTCAATAGCCACAGAAAACCTCCTATCTGAAGTGCAGCCCCAGTTATACCCGCCCACTGCTGAAGCCTACTCAGGAGGATAGAGTGATCAATAGTGTCAAAATCTGGACTTATGTCCAGGAGCAATATTACAGAAAACTCCAACATAATACACATTAACATCTATAGCGTATGTACATTAACATAGCAAGTGTTAACAACAGAGAGAGAGAGAGAGAGAGAGACAGAGAGAGAGAGAGAGAAAGAAAAAGATAATGGCCTGGTTACCCGTACAGGGATTAAGTTTTGCTTTTCGACTTGCCCCTCAAAATGGATTCACAAGGGCTAAGGGTTGAAATCTGGCCCTACAAATTGGGACAGCCCTTCATGAACCTCATACGTCATCAGTAGTCGTGGAAGGCATTGACATAATAGACGCGAAAAAAACAACAAAAAAAACTGAGTTTCTTGCTGGACATTTCAAATCTCACAATACCGTCTTCTTACATGGGCATCCTTCTTCAGTTGTCAGCAGTTAATCGGGAATCAAATATGAAAAATAAGACAGCTATTTTAAAGGTGCAGTATGTTAGTTTCAATTTCTAGCAATAAATTAAATTTTTTATGTTTTTTTACGTTTATTACATACCTCCTGGAGGATATCATTAAACCAAATTCTCAGAGAGAAGGTGAGCTATATATGAGCGCCCTGGGCCCTGTATTCAGCTTTTAAAAAAATCTAGGGACGCCCGCCCCTCCCTAGCCAATCAGGGGAGTTCTTTGCAAGGAGTAAGGGCTACCTGCCTGTCAATCACCTCGCGTGCACACCTAGGTAAAACACAGGTCTGCTTACAGCGTCACCCTCCAAACAAGCTTGTTGTTACAATTCGCGTCGCAGACAAAAGTAGCAGCGGTGTGAACTAGTTGCAAGGAGGCTGAATGACGTTGCAAAAAAAAGTGCAGTTTTAGAACGTTAGGAAGTATCACGCCAGATTTGTCAAAAAGGCATTATTCGTTTACATGCATATGTTGGATATACTCGGCAACGTATAGTAGCTATGGTGCCAACCGCAGCTAAAAAAAAAAGATTGTTATGCACTTGCTCATAATAACAGCAATTATGAAATTGTTTTTGTTAACGTTAGCTAACTATGTCGTTACCATGGAAACGGTCATTTCTGTCTCTGTTCTTTGCTTTGGTGTGAACCACTCTGTTTTAGATCGTTTACGATCAGACGTTTGGGATTCTTTTGTTTCTCACCTCGGAATCAGACATCGCTTTATGCGTTGTTGGTGAGAACCAAAAATGTGCACAATACAAGTCAGAGCGCGCACGGGCATGTGTGGGATGGGCCTTTGAGAGGGATAGGAGGGACCAAAGACTCAGGAGGTTGGCTTTTTTGAGTGTTGTGATTCAAATTCTTGCAATTTTCCCCCCAATTCTCTAGAACTACATACTGCACCTTTAACGCATGCGAATGCTGGTGGGTCAGCCTGAGGTTTAGTATGATGCAAACAAGTTGTGTTAGCTATATACGTAACATGCTAACTAGCTAGTAGTGACTTGGTAACTAACATTAAGGTTCGGTCAATCCGTTTGCGATACACACGTAATGACAAATTAACGGCCGTTTACTTTATTGAATTGTGGGATGATCTGTATGCAAGTCTGACAGGATAGAACACCATACACATACATTATGTGTGACTATCAACGTGTTTGTTTTTACAGGGCGAGACAGAACCATTCCACAGGTTGCATCCTTCTAGTTCTGGGTGATGGTAGCTTTCGTTGTTTGGACTCACCGGTCTAATCAACACGGGCAGCACGGTGGCTCAGTGGTTAGCACTGGTGCCTCACAGCAAGAAGGTCCTGGGTTCAAACCCCACCTGACCCAATGGCCTTTCTGTGTGGCGTTTGCATGTTCTCCCCGTGTTTGTGTGGGTTTCCTCCCACCATCAAAAAACATGCTCCATTCTCCTACCAGTCACTGCCAATTCACCTGGAGTCGGTCTGTGTGTCCTATGTGTGTGAGCAAGTCTGTTGTAATATGTTGGGTGAGCCAGTCTGGTGCAAATTGGCTGCCGTGGTATCACTCAGACTGAGTGTTGTGTTTGATAGCTGTCGGTCCATTCGTTGTTTGTTCTGTGTAATTAATTGGCGACCAATTTGTGTAAAGCGCTTTGAGTCTCGAGAAAAGCGCTAAAAACTAAATAAAAAACATTATGTGTCCATTAATGGGCACTTTGTAGGGGAATAATTATTATTATTATAAAAATAATTAATAATTATATTAATAAAAAAATAATAATAATAATAAAAATAAAAATGTATTATTAATAATAATAATAATAATAATAATAATAATAATCACGCTACAAAGAGCCCATTAATGGACACATCCAGGGTGCTTCAATTATTATCCTTAACATAAGAATCAGTTATTCATGCTCACAAACAATCTGACAGAAAGAAAATATTGCACTTTATTAGTCCACATTGGCATCAGTCAGCTTCGTTTTTACTGTTACACTCTTATCACCTAACAACATTGTCATGTCGATTCAGGTATAAAGGTATTGTGCGGTTTATGTGAATGTACCAAAATGTAATAAAAACAAAGTATAAAAAAAACGTGTGCTTCTGAAGTTACTGACATCTGAATAGTGCAATCACAACGTAAACAAATCAGCCATCACACAAACAGGAACTTGTGTGATGCATGGATAAAAAAGCCAACATGAAATTAAGGTTTTGGCATTTGATCAATTTGTAGCACAAACCGGCCTAAGAACCGCTCTGTTAACGCCTCATTCTCTCCTCATGGTGCTTCTGCTCTTTAGCACTTTCCTGTGTTAGAAAATCCACCATAAAATTTGTTTTCCTCCTCTTATCCTTTTTCATTGTAGGGGTTGGGGAGCTTGGGGTAGAAATGGGAGAGGCTGCCATGAAGAAGATGTGCCCAAAATGGAGAGTTCGGGCTCTGGTGTCATCAGTGGTGTCATCCGCCGATGCAGGTGCCCTCAACATTCTTATTCTCCTAGATCTGTCAGCAGCCTTTGACACAGTGAGCCACAATATTCTCATCACAAGGCTGCAGGAAATAGGTGTGGAGGGCACCGCACTCACTCTCCTCTGTTCCTACCTCAGCAACTGGAAGCACTTCATCAACCTCAATCCTCACACCTCCTCAACTGCTGCAGTCACTCAGGGTGTCCCACAAGGCTCTGTGCGTGGCCCACTACTATTCATCATCTACATGCTCCCCCTTGGTCAGATCAGCTGATGACACACAGATCTACCTCAGTACCAAATCCCCCACCCACCCCGAAGTCCTGGAATCACATCACCCCCGTCCTCCATGACCTGCACTGGCTACCTATAAAGCAACGCATCGACTACAAAATCCTCCTCCTGACTTTCAAAGCCCTTCATAACCTGGCCCCCACCTACCTGACTGATCTACTCATCCCATACCAACCAACGAGGTCTCTGAGATCATCTACAGCTGGCCAACTCATCGTCCCACAGACAAAACTACAGAGCCTTGGGAACAGAGCATTCTCCAGAGTGGCACCCAGGCTCTGGAACTCACTCCCCCTGTCTGTCAGAGACGCAGACACCATTAACCCCTTCAAGTCCCATCTCAAACCCCACCTCTTCACCCTGGCATACAACTGACTACAACGCTATCAATCGATCAAACAAATTATCAAATAAAGAACAACACTGCTTCATAACATAACCAGGCCACTTCATTATGATACAAAAGCAGTGCTCTGCACTGTGTAAGCTAGCAATCGGTCCTACCCTGCCAGTCTGCACTGACATTAGAGGAGCAGAAACAAGCGCAGAAACTTTGCCTCTGGACCTGAGTTAATTTTGTGCGTATTTCATATTGATATGCCATCATAGTGGGGAAGTACGACATGGAAATATGCACAAATCAGCCTAACAATGTTGAAACGTTAGCTAACTAGCTAGCAACAATAGCCTACTAGCGATCTTTTTGTTATGCTTGTTATAAAGAAAAGGTCTATAATAAATTGAAATGATATTAAACTAAGAAGATACGAGGGTTATCGTAATTGTTTACTCTTTATTAGCAAAGAAAATACTTACATTTGTGGCTTTCTATTTTTACCAGTGAAGTATGCCTCTATCTTCCCGGTGATTCGCAAGGCTTTTTGGGAAAATTCTCATAACCCTCGGTTACAAGTGCGCCTATGGAAAATCTTAGTTTCGAGGGCCAACTGGCCCTTCGTCTTAGCCCTAACCCTCGATCACAAGAGAATTGAGACACCCCTACCCCTACACCTGAACACGCAAAACGGAGGGTTAGGGCCAAGGGGTGTAAAATATGCAATTGGGATTGGGCCCAAATCTCACTGTCAATAGAGAGTCTCCCTGTATGGGAAGCCAGGCCAACATTTTCATATAAATGCAGAAAAGGTACATTTGAATTCACAAACGACTGACAATTGGTTGTTGGAGGTAACAAAGGCAAGTACCATGTCATACCAGTGTTTCCGCGAGGTACATTCTGCAGCGGCTGCGCCACGGCTTCAGAATTTTATGAAATGTCGACTGCAGAGTCCGCCGCACTAAACCCAAAATGAACAGTCATCCGCTCCATCCACTTTGCTCAACTGGAACAAGTCAGGACGTCAATCAGCCAAGCAAAGGTTGTCCCAAACTATTGAAAATCAAATAAACAGCCGCACGAGTACACCACAACCAAGTTGACGCACAAGTTGAACAATCCCAAATGGAGGCATCCTTTTATTTTTTATTTTTTTAACAGTGAAATTGTACATTTCAAGCCAGTCCCACAATGATCTGCTTGAAAGCTACAAAATGTGATCTTCTTCTGTGGTTCATCAACTTTTATTTCTTTTACCACAAAATAGCCATCATAAATGGATCTGTAATCATATTCAAATCATAAAAGGCCTATTGGTAATGTTACTTCAGTAAATGTAGACAACAATGTTTATTTAAGCACTGCATTAAAATATTCCTGATTGTATTTTCAGGAGAGGTTGTTAAAATGTTGCTCCAAGATTAGATGAAAAATACACGTGATGATGAAGAAGCTAGTCAGGTAACGTTACTTTGTTCTGGTTCAATGGCAGGTCCTGCTCTATGCAACCTTTTATATTGAAAGAAATGCCTTCTAGTTCTACAAAATTTTACATTAGTGGTGGCTACAATATTTTAATATTCTAACTGGTTGCATGATCAAATATTTGTGATGTGAGAGTTATCTACTCATTCACAACTTTAACCTTATTAAACAAGTAAACAGTTAGGAGAGGCTCTGCTCTGAGCATGTTACTGAGCATCAACGGATCACCTCTGGGCGAGTTTCCTGCAATAAATAAATAAGTTCTTAAGTTGGTTTTTCAGCCAGGTTTAATAAGCTATTGATCTTAAATCAGCAACGTGCAAAACCAACCCCCCACCCCAAGTATAATACAAGTTAAAAAAAATAAGTCTGGAACAGGTTATACAAGTTAACCCAAAATAATCAGAGCGGAAAACTGCGTGGACTAGTTACACAATGCTTTACATCACTTTACAAACTTTCATCAAGCAAGAGTGCTTTGCACTTCTACTACTCTGTGTGCACTAGTTACACAATGCTTTACATCACTTTACAAACTTTCATCAAGCATGAGCGCTTTACACTTCTACTACTCTGCTATACTCAGTGATTAACCATGTCTTCATCATCTGCTCTCTCTTCACCTTCTCCAGACTCAAAGTTATTGTCGTCTTGCTCTTCTTAATGGGAGTGTGTGAGCCTGAACATGTACTATCATAGCCTTTGCAGAAGCAGTAGCTGGTAAAGGCCAGGCCTGAAGTTTTGTTGCAGCACTTTGCAGTTGACCATTGCTTTAGCCAACATTTGCAGCTACAACTGATAATGTCCAACAGGGCAGGAGCCACAAGGCTCGCATCCAGGATGGGCATGATGACTTCCTCTCTTTCCTTCTTGTCCCATCCAAACTTGGTGATGTCCACTGCTGGTGGATCAGGGTGGTTTGCTGCTCTTCAATACAGCACATACGTACACAGATGTGCATGTCGTCCATGGAGGAGCGTGTTGTGCTCTGTAGGAGGTAACCTACAACATACACACACACACACACACACTGTTTTGATTACTTAATTAAACTAATTAAAGATTGAAATGTCATCTGAAGATATATTTAGAGTGGACATTACTAAATTTTTTTAATCAATAAATCGCCATAAATGGCTGATGAATCAAACATGATAAAAAAAAAAGTTATACGTAAATGATTAAAAAACACAGGGTTAAAATATAGTCTAATTCAACCCACCCATTTCCATGTGCCGCTTTGGAGTCTGCATTGAGAGTTTCAACCAGTTTTCGGCCAGCTCTTGATGAAGTCCACACAAATACAGCCACTGATCGGATTCCTGAGTCCTGCACCGAATTTGACAGGGTGCCATGGTAATGATTTGAAAATTGGTGTAATATTATTTGGGTTGGGTGTTTTGAAAAGCGCTTTTAAATAAAATGTATTATTATTATCATTATTATTATTATTATTATATGTTCATATTTTTTTGGTCTTTGTTAAAAGTCTAGCAGCAGCAGCATTCAAAACAAGCTGCAGTCGTTTAAGTGTTTTTTTTTTAGGAATACCGGAGAGAAGACCATGACAGTAGTCCAGCCTACTGGTAATAAATGCATTAACACGTTTTTCTAGGTCTTGTTGGGATATGAGTCTTCTGAGTCTTGCTATGTTTTTGAGGTGATATTATGCAGATTTTATTTCCAAGTTGATGTGGCTGTTGAAATTTAGGTCTGAGTCAATGATGACACCAAATACGTCTAGTTTGGTTCTTAGTTTTCAGAGACATGGGCTATTGTCAAATTATTTTTTAGTTACGAACCTTGTAAACTGAGTGAAATGACCAGGAACAATCTAAGTGGTAGCAATGAAAAGAGCTGTTTGAATTCTGTAAATGCTAAGGAAACTTGCTTAAATGCTTCCTAACTTATGTACTTTAGCATAGGATACACTGGACTTTTCCTTAACCCCGATGGACAACATCATTAGGTTAAGGAAGGATAGGACAGAGAATTCATAAGGATTTAGGAAACAACAATTGCGGTGTTAAGCGAATCCAAGCGCACTTACACTAGGCCAGGGCCGCCCATAAGGATGGAAAGCTTTCTGGGGCCCAGCCGCTAGGGGGACCCATGGAGGGCAGCAATAAATAATCATGTTCATCCTAAACATAAGCTATGATAACCAAATATTATTTTGAACCAAAGTATTCATTACTTAATAAAACAACAAAAATAAACATTGTATTTATTGTTGCTTTGATAAAATGTAGCCTGTTACATAATGAAAACCCCCTTGGGAAAATGGTATGAGTCTGGTATGGTATGAATTGTTTTGTATGCAACTGTTACAAAAAACACAACGACAAAAAAAAGTGACTGGCATGACCTGAGAAGTTTACTACTCTAAACTGCAAGCTAACTTTGAAGTGAATTTCTTTGCTTTGGCCTGTACATAATTTGGGATGCCAGAAAAGAAAGGAGAAGAAAAAGAGGTTGCTGGAAAAGGCTTTAAACCCAAATAATAATGTAAAGAAAAAACTTTTTAGTCAGCTCAAAAAGCTTCCGGCAGCCAGGCTGAAGAGGCAAACGATAGCCAGTTTGACCTTCGAGCACTAAACACATTCCAGCTGATACTTTTCTGTAAAGTAAATTAAAGAAAGAATGAGGTCATTGTTAATTAAATTCCACGTTTACCCTTAACTAGCCCTTTAACCTTTATTCAGTAACGTTATGTTTTTGTTTGATAGGCATCATTACAACGGTGTCAACGATGATGCAATGTAACAGATTGGGCTCATAAAACAACATATAGCAGGCAAACACAATAAAAACATGACACATTGTATTACACATTAATTGTATTTATTTGGTAAGCTATTTGCCGATCCATTACAAGCTAAACAAGTATGAAAATTACCCGTTTGAATCCATTTTAAAAACGTGATATTTGTAAAGAATTAAGCCTACGCTAGTTTCAGTTATCTTCAAAATGACTCGAGACTAACGAGTTGTCTCAGAGAGAGATTCGTTCATTTTGGACACGCATGCACAACAATAGTGTGTTAATTTTGTTCAGCATAGGCTTAGTATAGGAAACAGAACTGAATAGTTCACCCCTCGACTGGGTCTTTGGGTTGTTAAATTTTCATGTGAAAGCCCCATAGTAGACAGGACAAACGTGTTTTTTTTTTTTTTTTAAATCAAGTGATTAAACAGTAAATGCTCCAAATTTGTGTTACTTACTAAACGTTTATTAATAAAAACAAATTCATAAATTTTCAGTTGATCTAAAAGTGACAGTTCTAGTGTCGAAAAAAGATTTTTAATTTTACCGAGTTGATACTTCGGTGTAGCCAAGCGGTGCCTGCAGAAAGCTCAAACCTCCTATGGCCAACTTTGACATTAGTTTACTTCTTTGTCTGGGAAAATAATGTATGTATTGCTACAGATACTTTGAAAAACTAACTGCCTTTACAATTACATGGTCGTTTACCTAAATTAAGGCTAAAATATTAAATACGTGTATGCTGAAAACCGCGAACGTGTCAAACAACTTAGCTTTTTTATGACGCTAACACAGCCTGCACCAGCAGTTCAGGTCATTCATTAACTCTGCCACGCCCCTGCTTCACTCTGCACCACTGCAATCAGGACAATCACACACACCTGCTGCTTACCTGCACACACATCTGATTATCATTGACTCTGCCACTATTTAGTGTCCAGTTTTCCACACACTCACTGCCAGATTGTTCTTTGCTGTTTTCATGCCAGACTTTCCCGCATTCACTGTTTGGATCTCCCGTTGCCGACTCAGCCCGAATTGGACTTTTCTTCCTAAACTACCTAGCCTTCTGAACCTGACTCTGAGATTTTGCCCTGCGTTTTTCATTGTCTGTCTGTGGCTTTTTGGCCATTGTCCTGTGGTGAGAATAAAAGGATATTATAAACTAAATCCTGTGAGTTGTGTGTTGCATCTGGGTCCACCTTCGGTTACAGACGCGGCCCTAAATTGTACGACTCCAAACCTCAATCATTGCTCAGTATTATTTGTACAGTACATTATGTGTATAGGTACTGCAGCCCTAGTCAACAACAATTCTAGGCTTCGAACGACAGTTTGCCAAGGTACTGCTTGCAATTTCGTTTGTACACGCATAATCAGTGCCAGATAATCACCGGGTCGAAAACACATTTCAAAACATCTCAGTAAAATGTAGGTCCCATTGCTAGGTCATTGCTCAGTATTATCTGTACATATCTGCTTATTTAGCCTACGAAGTGGTAATAAACAGGCATATTCTCTCGTTGAAAAACTATTGTTTGCCCTGCCCCCCACAGTTCTCGCCCAATCGATCTGGCAAAGGTCAAAGCCCTCTGCCCAACAAACCTCTATAATATATACTGATGATGATCTGGATCTTTTAGCTATGTAATTCCACACGACTTTTGGAAGTAGGCTAGCTGATCTGCTCATTTCTGCAGTCTGCTCTGCAAACTTAAGACAATAAATTGACCAATAAATACTTGTTTTCTTAACAAAACAAACAGAACATGAAAGGAAAGGTCCAACTTTTCTCATGACAATTGATAGGATCGCTTATCATGCACATTAAGTTGTTTATTAGCAGAAGTATTTTAAATTAACCTTTTTTGAAATCCGCTAGGTACATTGATATAGCCTTAACAAATGAATTACCTTGATACTTAAAATGACCCCGCAACATTAATGTAACAACTAGCTTGGCACATACAACGTTCCCAATGCATCACTTACATTAACAACCAATCGACAGCGAAAGTTTAAATTTAATGCGTTAGGTTATAGGTCTATGTAATCGTAGCCAAACTGACTGACATAACCATACATAGAACATAAAAAATATGTCTCGCTTTATGGATTTCAATCAATGCGACTGAATTCTAAACAAAACTAAAACAAACTAGCTAGCAAGCTAGTAGTACTTGCTTGCTACAGGCACAGACGCATCCTTTCAATTTCTACTGAAATAATCAACAGTTAATATTTTCCCGGACATGCTGTTAGGTCATAACAAAATTATGAAAAACCAATAAACACATGCACTGAGATTATGTCTCTCTATATTGTTTTCCCGTCGCAAACCAAATGAAATTAGTCAGAAAGTGGAGGAAGGTATCGCTCTAACCGCTGTCCGGGCACAAGTGAAGTACTTCAAAGCATCAAATGTATCACATGCTTTGAGGGGGCTGATCTCTTATTTCCACGAAGCGATTGATCTGATATTTGGCTCACTCCTCAATGAGACCTCCTTCTATGTCCTGTGAAAAGCTGTCAAGCGACGGATGCATTTTGGGGTAGTAGCAACACAACTAAAGTATTTGAAACACATTTTAGGTCATTTATTTATGACCGATCGGAGCCATCGCTCAAAGTCAGGTCCCGAGAGGAGTTGTCTTGAAAATGAGTCGAAGTTTGGTCGTTTAATATTATGGGAAGGGACCGGAAATTTCGCTTAAACGCTGGGGGCGCACCATTTTTGACTGGCCGTTTTGATCTAAAAAAGGCAGATTCTAACTAAGTTCAGCGTCTACCACCGCGCAGTGGTTAGTTTTAAAATTACAACTGATGTTATAGCGGTAGAAATATGGAAAGATTGAATATCAGTGGCTTAAGGATATGTGCTTAAACTAATTCATCAATCATTTGATATTAAATAGAACATATATTGTTGTATTGAACTGCTTAAAGTTAAGGAATTTTTCGAGTAAGAACAAAACCTACGCTATTTGGAACCTAACTGTGAATTAGCAAGAGCTGTATAGATATTAACACTTATATGTTGTGAAACTAAGTTCTACTCTTGAATGATTTAAAAGACTCAGACCAACCAAAACGTTATATTTGTGTCGATTCAAACAGTTTCAAAACGCTACACTGCACGATTTTCTACACCGCTGCGTGAATGTGCTGTCGTTGGTTACATTGGAGCAGTTATGTTTGTCTAGCCTACATAGGCTCAGTATATAATGAGAAAAGTGTAGTTCACCCCTCAAATGGGTCCTCTACTCGGGTCTGATTTGTTTGTTCAATGTTCCATGATAGATAGGCTCAGCATAGAAAAGAAATGTTTAGTTCGCCATGGTAGTGTAGTCACGATTATGCCATAGTTATGATTGACTCACTATGATAATTAAGTCACCTAAAAGCAGTTGCAATACTACTTTACTGAAAAGGGATGTATTGTAGTTAGCCAAAAAATCTTGATATTGATGTAACCATTGATGTAATATTGATATAACTTTAAGATGTAGCCTATTTTTTTATTATCAAAGTTGTCCTTGTTAACTTTTTGCACTTAGCAATAATGTGCTGTATACACACCCTTACACACTCTACTTAATAAAATATGTTAAATACAAATAAATAAGTAAAATCACACCATACAGCCAAATAACAATCACACTCGCTAAGCCTAGCAGAGTAGCAGTCACGTGAAAAGTGAACGAAAGACAGGACAGGAAACAGAAATGAGTGTTTCATCCCTCAACTGGGTTTGAGTCGTTCGTTCAATTTTCACGTGACAGCCGCAGAGGCTCAGTATAGGAAAGAGAAAAGAGAAGTTCACTCCTGAACTGGGTCTTCTGGCCTGAGTCGTTCGTTCCCTGGTCACGTGATAGCTGCAGAGGCACGAGAGATCAGGAAACGTTCGTTCGCTTGTAAAGTGACTGCTTCATGCTTAAATTATGACTACGTACAATTCAAGTGATTTTTATTGTGATTTTTGGATTTTACACATCAATTTAAATGCATTAACCCCCCCCCCCAGTTCAATGAACGAAAAGACTCGAAAAAAGAGTAGTTAATTTTACTGAACGAGAGTTAAAGAACCAAGTCACTAAAATGAACCAATCTTCCCATCACTGGTCTCAGTTTCACCGTGCAATTACGTCACATCCAGAAAGTACGTCACATCCCGTCTGAGGTTACGTGTCGTCTGAGGCTGTGGGTTGTCTGAGAGTGCGGGCTGCAGTTGGACCCTTCTCTTTTACGAATCGACACGGGGAACTACAGCGGAATATTTGCCTCAAAATTCTGTCTTAATCCAAGCAGATCAAGCATGTCCTTGGATTATCAAGCGTAGATTCGCCAGTGCGCAAACGTGAACATTGAAAACATCTGAAAATTGTATTTGTGGTTGTGAATATATTCGAGGTTGTGAATATATTTTTTCTACGAACACAAATTGAGAGGTGTTTGTGTGTGGCTTGCAAACAGATTTGAGGATTATTTTTAGAACACGAATTGAGAGTTTGTGGAATATACTGTATTTACAAACACAAATTGAGAGGTTTGTTTAATTCTGATAGAAATCTACCTCTATATAAATGCCCTCTTTTTTAACATGACAGGCGTATAGCCTATGTTTTAGAGGCTCCGTTTTACAGATTACTTCACTGAGTACTTTGCTTTACTAATTGAATGGACATACCTAGCTCATTTTTTCAAAGCCTCGCATCTTTTTGTGGCGATCACCTCATGCACTATTTCAGTTTTGGTGGAGTGTTATTTTATATTCACTACTGACGCTACTAAATGACAGCACACGGCCCTGCAGTACCATGACCTTTTATAGGGCCTGGCGGGACCTTTACCTATGCTAATTAGGAACAACTGGCACAAACTTTCAATTTACTCAAAGTAATGGGATTCATTAATGTAAGAACAAAGGTGCGAACAATCCAGCGGTTTAAGAACACGTTGTGAATCTGACATACCCTTTCCTTAGAAAATGTCTTAAGAAAAAAGTTACAAAACAAACGGAAGAATAGATGGTGAATGAGGCTTTCAGAAGTTTGTGATAAATTAAACATTCTGAAATACTATGCTAATAATGAAATGTGGTCATATGTATTGTATTAGATGATCTGACATCCACTTCAATATAAGCTATTGATTCAAATGAAGTTATTCTACTTCGTTTTAGCACTCCATAGTTTTTTAATAACTTCTAAACATCAATGGTTTTGTAACATAGATGCTCATGTGGCTACTGCTGGAACAACCTTTCCAGAATTTAAACTATCTACGTTAAGCAAACGGTTAATTACTAAGGATGTCTGCAACTAGAATTATTTAGTAAACCACTAATTAAAGCCGGAACCAGCCTCCACCCTAAAATTGTTACAAGACTAGAAGTTGTGAAAGGCATCTCAAAGAGCAATGGGCTTTAAAGACGAATATACTCGAAATACAAAATAGCCTAGTTACTTACAATAACGGTCATACATTCTGAACTTTTGTTTTAACTCTTTGTTCACCGATGCTGTATCAATAATTTTGAGAATTAAGATAATATTTTGGTGACATCAACCAAAAGCGGATCAACTGGTTGAATCTGCTTTATCACTAAAAATCCTATTTAGTGTCTCTAGCATTGACGAATCGTCTTTTTATCTGTGTTCATTAATGATTGTAATCTTTGGCATCCGTGAGGTTGTTGGAGGAAACTGTAGGAGAGTTAGGCTATGGGGTACTTGTAGGGGTTAGACAGAGGCCTCCATTTATAGCTATGGGTGAACGACCGCACTGCTGTTGACTCCTCTTTTCATTCTCCATGCTCACGTCATTTACTTATTTTGGCTGAATTCCTCTCTCCTTGAACACTCTATTCTTTCTCACTCGTCCTATATTCTTTCCCTAATTTAGTTCGCTCTCTAGCTCCCTATTAATCTTTATCTTTCCTTTGGTCCTATTCTCCTCTTTGATTCATTCTCACCGTGTCCAGGTCAACAGGACTGCAGCGGTTGAATGGAGAGATAACCTCCTTCTTCTGTTTCCCCTCCTCCTCTTCGTCTCCTCTTGTGCTTTGTTGGGACCGCCTCCCTCTCAATACCTACAAAAAAATAGACAAAAAAAAGTCAGCATTCCAATCCAAATGAGTCCGTATCAGATTTACATTTGGGGAATCAAGAACACACAGTGAATCTTTCTATCTCAGTGGTGCACCGTTTAGAATCGAGGATGGAAATGTTCCATTGCTGGTCTTTAGGTGTAAATGTTTATGGTTATCCTTAACTGACTATTATGATCACAATCCAACAATACATCTAGACACAAAATTCCTGATTATTACATTATTTCATATGCATTATTATATATATATTATATATTTCATTATTATCCTTTGCAGATGGTATCAATGCTGTTAATTGAAGTGAATCTTCACGTTATTTTGTAGTACATAAAATAGTCAATCACGTAAATTTGTCCCTGCTACTCAGCTCCAGTTAGGTGACTACCACCTTGAGTATGTACTAGACACACCAGCCAATGTTTTTTTCTTGTCACTTTTCATCTGGTAGAGGGGATGGGTGTAACCTCCACCTAGGCAATTTCACACACACTAAAAAGAGATGTGTAAACAATTACACACATTGTGTTTTTTTGTAAAGGGCCCATAATGTAGAAAATCATAAATTTTTGTGTGCTTCAAGCATATTAAAAAGTATTTGAACAAAAAAAATTACATTATACTTTGAAATCATTATTCTAAGGTGCCTCTTTCTTCCCTTCCAACTCACATGCCGTTTTCAGTGGTGAACGTGAGTTAACGCCCATTGCTCATTAACATTTATCAGCGGAGTTATGTTATTTCCCAGGGATAGTAACATTCCGCTGTTGTCATGGCTGCGGCCGGAGTAGCTGAGTCCGTGATTGGCCAATTAGTTTGACTTGGGATTTTCTACGTCACAAATCAGTAAAATTCAGAACAGCTTGTAAAATAGGGTAGATGTAAAATAGAGTAAAATGCACAAGGCACAGATTTTACTTTTTCATGTTGTTGGTACAATCCCTATAAGTGATAAAACAATGCTAGACAAAGAAATAGTCCAAATCTTACATTAGTGGCCCTTTAACATATCAAAGAATAAAGCTAAGTCAATGCAGGTTGTGATTACATTGACACGCTTGGTTTCAACCCTTTCAACACACAAAACACCTACATCTTAAATGCTTGCGTGACGGTTGTGACGGCATCTGTCCCGTAGAGGGCGCTGCAGGACCGTATTGGGGATGAGGCATTCCTCTGTCAGATCACCAGGTGAGTTCAATCTTGTGATTCGTTGGAGGAATGCTATTTATGGGTGTCAGTTTCATTGCAATGCTGGTGGAGAGAATCTTGGAGACAGCTAACAGCCAACACAGCAGCCACAACCCCAACAACAACCATGTGTGTGGACATTGAGTAATAAAAGGGTTAATCCCAAACCGTCACTGTCGTGTCAATCTCAGTCTGTGCCCGACAGTGGGCGCCAAATGTGAGGTTCCTGGGCACAGAGATTGTTACAACAGTGACGGTTTCGGATTAACCCTTTATTCACTCAATGTCCACACACAGTTTTTTCTGTTGCACAACTGCTGCTGCTGCTGCTGCTGCTGTTGTTGTTTTGGGGGCGGCTGCGTTTGCTGTTACCTCTCTCCAGCATGCTCTCCACCCTACTGCAATGAAACCGACACCCATGAATAGCGTCCCTCCAACTAATCACAAGATAGAACTCACCTGGTGATCTGTCAAAGAAATGCCTCATCCCTACCACGGTCCTGCAGTGCACTATAGTGGATAGATGGCGTCACAACACTGACAGCTTGGGAATCAACGATTGTTTGATTTGACTCTGTTAATCACACAACAAATATATTGGTTGTAGTGTAGCAAATGCTTATTCTTACACAAAGACAGGCATTGCTGCACTGATACATCTCACATGAGCAGGACTCTCCACACTGCAGGCAACCCTTCCCCACCACTATCCCCTGTATCCTAAACCAGAAAACCACATCCCTCTCTCACGCTAGCTTTCTCTTTTCATTTTAAACTCTCCCTCCATCTCTCTTGCGTCTTCTCTCTCACCCATACTGCACATTAAAAACAGAATAACAAATGGATTACCACTGAACCCTTCCCATCATTTGCCTGTCTATTAAACGGTAAAGCCACATCCCTTTCTTTTCTCTCTCCCCATATTTTTACCCTTCTCTATCGCTTGCACTGTCAATCAGTCAGGCTACAATGATAACACCACATCCCATTGTCCACACATGCACATGTTTCACCTACTGTATCATTCTCTCTCTTTCTGTCTAACTCGCATTTATAGACCAAATGCTAACATCGTAATAGTATTCAAAATATCACTTGCTTATGCATGAGACTCAAAAGGTCTAAAGCCCTCAGTCAATTAGGGTGTAGTCTGACAGGCCTATGGACACATACACCACCTAGAGCAGCGGGTTTGTGTAGATCAGGGGTGGGGAACCTTTTTTCTATAAAGGGCCATTGGCGTATTTACAACATCCATTGGGGGCCACACAACAGGACAAACATAAATGTATTTTCTTTTATTGTTTGTTTATGTAACAACATGAAGAAGCCAGGATGCAACTATTATTCAATAAAAGGGTTATCGGTGGCTCTGTAATCTCAGTCTAACTGCCAACGGATTTGATTAATCAAATTATAATAATAGATATGCAATATAAAATTTGTAATTAATTATAGTCAGAATACAATTCACAATTCAATACATATTCAATAACAATCTAGTATCCATTCATATACAAAAAAGACAGTTTACTGCTCCAGTCACGTGACGTTGGCACTCGTTTCCCGGGCAACAGGGATGTTTATGAAGGGGACAGAGAGAGACCGCAGACCTCCGAAACGACCTAAACGACTAGTAGTACTACCCTTATGAGACTGCATTATGAGATGTCATATACAGATCTATACTATACAGATCAATACTATCTAACTATGCTAGAGATATCAAAGTATAAACATGAAACCTTTAGCGTTAGCCTCCGCTAGCGAACGAGCTAATGTTTCGCTTTACTTTTAATGTGTTTTGCTTGATAAAAGTATTGAAGCTACATAATGATAATGCCTCACGGGCCGGATCCGATAGTGTCGCGGGCCGTATATGGCCCGGGGGCCGGAGGTTCCCCACCCCTGGTGTAGATAGTAGCAGACCCACCCATTGTGTCAGCAGCCATCGCCTAGGTGAGAATCAGGATACTGCTGTGTTAAGAGTTTGTTTAGTTTATGACTAAACCATATCTCAATATAAAACCCTCAGGGAGGGTACAATACACAAACACCTGAAATAAGTTAATCATATATACTACCTGACATATAAACATGGCTATATAGAAGAATTATACCTTATTAATACACCAATTGAGGGCTTTGTATACTGTTGATCCCACTATTATATTAAACAAGCTGATATTTACTGGCTCAGGAAATACATTTCTCTAACTCGTTTTAAGATCATGATGATGATGATGATGATGTTTTAAGATCATCTTAGTGATAAATCCCATGCTATTGCAATTGACAGGGTAAGATGAAAATGTCTTCAGGTTGGAAATAGAGTCAAGCGTGAATCCATCCTAGATTGTGTTCTATCCACTGAAGTCAAAAGCACTGGGGCAAAAAGTCAATTTGTATGTTGACAACACCAGCCATAACTCGCCAGTCTCTTAGGCATACAACAATGTGAAGGCTCCATTTCACACTCAATGGTGAACCTTGGACCTTAGATAATGTAATAAAACCTGATAAAACTAAATACATGCTACAAATACATGCTGGAATTCAGATTTAATGCCAGTTCTGTAATACAACCTGGAATCAGGGCAACTGTCGTGTAGTAGTTGCATGCACGCATTCACAGATTTGTCTACACATACACAACTCTCAATACACTTGCAAATCTGAATACAGACGGATATTTTTCAGACACACTTACAAACCTGATTACGCACAAACGGATTCGGAATACACATTTGCAGATCCTTGTACACATTCACAAGTGTCAGTACACATTTGTCAATCTGATTACACACGCACAGATTGAGCTACAGATACACAACTCTCCACTCGCATTTGCAAATAGTTTTGCTACAATAATGACCCATAGCTATCACCTAGTTCATCACTACACGACTACACAAAGCTAACGCTGCGCTTGCGGGAAAACTGGGTGCGCCGTACTTTGTCAGGTTATAGATATCCAAACTATTTTAAAAGCAACATACAATTTAATCGTAAAGAGTCTCGCGATTCCACAGCATACATTTGTTTTTTGTAAGAAGAGCAGTGTTGGGACTAACGCGTCACAAAGTAACGTAATTAACCGTAATTTCACTACTATTCGCGGTAACTAGTAAATTATTCACATTTGAGTAACTAAATTACAGTTACTGGAAATGTAAATGGGGCCGTTACTAGTTACTGTTATTTTCCCCTGTATTGTGCATTTTACCGATAACAAATGTGTATTTATTTTTGCCTCCTGGTCACTCTTTACCGTTTATGCTGAAACTTGACTCTTTCCTGTTTATATTTCTGCGTGCAGTTCAGGAGCTCAATATTATGTGTAGCCCCACTTTTTATGCCCCCTCAAAATTATTTAATTAGCATGAGGAAGAAGGTTACAGCGAACCACACATGCTATTGAGGGTTTGCTAATGTTAGTATGTTTCATAACGGATGAATACTTTTTAAGGGGTGCCTCTGGTATTCTAAATTCATACGTTTTCGTTCTAGAGGAAACTGTGGTAACTAAACTGGTAATGAACGTTTGCTAGGCGCTCGATTTTAGTGGTTGTGGGCTACTTGTAGTTGTTAGCTAGGTAAACTTGGCTTACTGGCTGCCTAAAGTCACAGCAACGGCAGCTTGAACAAAACTTACTGTTTGCTCGGCTGATCTGGAGGGTGGCTTGGACACAAACAGTACAGGAAATATATTGTTACTTTAAACTTAAATAACTTTCATTGCTGAGAATTTGGTGAAACTTATATCATTATATTTCGTCCATTTGTAAATGTGGGAATATTATTTTGAGCTGGCAATGTAAGCCGTGAGTTTTGAGGCTTGTTGGTTGGCCATTTGAGACTAGAATAAATAAGTTGAACAAATATTTTGTGTGTGGTTTATTCAATTGCTTAGTAAATAATTCATGGTTTATTTGATTTTTATTTGTTTTAAAATATACGTATATACTGGGGCCAATTGGCTAATAGAAGGTACCACAGAACAATCACGAGTTAGCAATGTGGGATAAAAAATAAAGCCTAAACTTCAGAGTTTGAGTAAATTGGGAATCGCAACAGTTACTAACGTTAGTAACGCATTACTTTTTTAAGGGAGTAATCGGTAAAGTAACATAGTTACTTTTTTAAAGAGGTAATGAGTAACTGTAACTAAATACATATTTCCAGTAACTAGAACAACACTGAAGAAGAGTGAGGCACATCGACACGGCACCACTAGTTAGTGGGAGTGTTTGTTTTGATTTCGTCTTGCATGCAACAATAAACATGGTATTGCTAGTGTCACTCTAGTATCACGATCGATGCTATACTTGGCGTGACACAACTATTAATTTTCAACTTCGGTTAAACCTTAAAAATAGATCGGCGAGACAGTTGTGCATTAGGGATGATCGATACCACAGATACCAAGCGATATTATGTCAAGTATCCCAATACCGAAACCGATATTTTTGAAATATTTCTTGTGTACATAAAGAGGGATATTTTTGTGATTTCTACTGTTAAAATTTGTAAATGGGGTCATAAAACAATATATTTTAAGGTAATTAGTCCTACATATGTTTTAAATAAACTGCCAAAATGATCTCTTTGTTTTAGGTTTAATAGCAGCAATTATGAAACTTGTTAAACTGTTAAAAAATGTTAATTTACACTATTCCTTTTTTCAAGCTTCAAACCTTTGAACTTAAAGGTATTTTATTAGCCCAGATGTTAAGTGACTGGTGAACCCCAAATAATACTTTGGACTTTGGTTCTGTCTGCCTGTTAGAAAGGCTATTCTAGCCACATACTTGCCACCTTGAAACCTCAAAAATCGGGAGGATTTCTAAACAATAGCATGGGTCTGGCGGTCCTCTATATAAAAGATCGTATTGATAGAAAATTGTGGCAATGAAAATCGGGAGGGTTGGCAAGTATGGACAGAACAGCACAGCTGTCTCGTAGTTGTGTGACTGACTGTTTGCAACGCTTTCACGCATCCTTGTCAGGATTCCTACGCGTCCTGGAAAATCTGGAAATTTAGAGCCTTGTTTTCCAGTCATGGAAACACCTGGAAATTGACTAAAATGACCAAATATCCATGAAATAATCTGTCTTGTCCTGGAAAATGTTAATTGTATTTTAGCTCCTCACTCAGATCGCCTTCATAAACATGTTGGTGTTTTCTGAGGAGACAGTGCTGATCACGTCTAACAAAAAGAAGAGGCCAGATAACCTTAGTGTACAGTTAGCAGTGATGGGTGTAACCGTCACCAGTGATTATCCTGAGACCATCATGAACCCTCCATCATTTAAAAGGAGGAATAAAACTGGGGATAAATGTGTCAATACTAGGCCTAACGGTAAATTATAGGTTGGTTTGTGAGCAAGTGCTGTCATGTATTGTCAAGGAAAACCCCTTGAAAATGTCCTGGAAAATTATTTCTTAAAAAGAGTCGGAACCCTGCTTGTAAATGCATGGAGTGGCGAGACAAGATGAAAGGAGAAGTAGTTCCTATGATACACAATTACACTGGCCCCCCGTGTGTCAGAGAGTTGATTTTAAAATACTGATGCTACCTACAAGTCACTAAATAGATAATCTGGGGCCAAAATACATTACCGACATGCTAATACAATATGAACCCCCTAAACTTCTCAGGTCACCTGGAACAGGTATGCTGAGAAAAAACGAATAAAGGAAAAAAAAGAAAATCAGCAGTCAGTGCTAATGAGTTACCTACTCTTTCATATTGTTTTTAACAACCGCCCTGCTCAGCAAGCCTCCCAGTCTCTTTCTCTCTCTCACACACACAGACACATACACACCAGGTCCAGCAGCAGGGGCTGCCCAAGGATACTCATTGTGGGGGCAGGGCTCATACAGTGAATTTCCATCAGTCCCCCAATCCTCCCCCAAGTAAAAAAAAAGTTGGAGTCATCACTGTCTAAATGACTACAGCGCAGCTGTCTTGGCTGTTGGCTTATCTAGTTCAGGACAGGACTGGGACCCCTGCAGTTTGTCTACCAATGCTGTATTATCTTAGCCTGGCATCGCCAGACCAACGCGCAATGCTTAGCAAATGCGCATGGGTCTGGAACTGCACAATTCATTGTCTTGTGCCAAAAGGCGTTACCAAAGGCCGTTCATCAAAACGCCTATGGATAGACCTGGAACCCATAGAGCAATGAAATGTGTGACGTAGTGCTTAGCGGAGGAAAAATGTAAACAGACTACAGCGTGCAGCAGAGATGGGCTGTGTAGCATTAGCCACGATAGCGCATTCAAAAACCGTTCCACATTAAGCCTGGTTTATACTTCTGCGTGAGCGCATTAGCGAATGTAAACATTCGTTTGGTGCTTACGTTCGCACAGTAGTTCGCATACATACTTCAACCAAAGTTTAACGGGCCCACTAGGTGGCAGTGTCGCATTCAGTAATCCAGAATGTACAGAAAACCATAGAAGAAGCTCAGGCACGGAAACTCCTGTTCATGTCCCGCGAAAGTATAAACAAAGAGACCGAAGGTTGCTCACTGCTTTTCATATTTCCTTATATCAAATCAAACCAAGTCCATTTATGGAAATTGTTTAAAATAAGCAGAGCTGACCAAAGTGCTGTACAATATATACAATCCAGAAAACAGTTGTAACATATAGCCTATATACCTAAGCTATACTATGTACAAGCTGAATGCATACACAACCACAAATATGATTCAATCTGCTCCAGTTCATTGTGTCATCTGCGTTTTAATTTGTTAGGATACAGCCAAAATATTACCGAATATCTACTTGCTTTCTACCCTGCTCAACCAATCAGTGATTGTTTGACGCACTGAGAAGACGCGTCGCGCAACGCGCCGTTAGGATTTGGGAGCACTCCCCGTCAACACGTCGGCGGGCCTCGGTGAGCTACGCTTTTACAGAAACCCCTTCTCTGCGAAGCTACGAGTGGCTGGAGTTACATGCTCCATCAAAGAAGTATTAACTAGGCTTTAGCGACAGCCTTCTTCTCTGTACCATCATCATATTAAACCCACCCCTTAAAAACGGTTGTGATTGGGTTGCCAGAAACTTGCCGGACCTAAACAAAGTTTGAATAGGTGTAGGGCCAGACTGATGTACAGACTGAAATTCAACATGAGCGAGCACATTAGTCTGGTCCCCAGGCTAGTATCATCTACCTGCTGAACAGAGACTACTCCCATTTGGACGTGGCTAGTCGTGTGTTCTGAGTCGTCAAATTCGTACAACGCAATTCAGACAGGGCTTGGGTTAATGCAATTCTATGCTCACATTATGCCCCGAATAATGGACTTGAATGGATACTTATATGTAACCAAGTGAAATAATTTATACTTATTTTGTACTAAATATACACTGTATGACCCAGGTTATCAAAAGCATGAATATGTTATTTCTTAAAATGTTCAATTAACTTGAAAAGTTAGGTTGAACTGACGCTAAACCTGATTAAAGGTCCCGTGAACATCAAATATTTATGTAATGATAACAATTTTATATTTTTAAGTAAATGCTACTAATCCCTTTCAAGTGGCAGGAGCTTGTATATTTTTCATTACCTGTGACCTATAATTTGATTTCAGCTCATAATCTTAAAGTGTAGGCTACTAAAAATTTTTATTGAAGTATTTAAAGAAAGATTGCTTTAAGTTAATGAACAAAATATATAAAGTTGAAAGTACTATAAAGATATCTACTTACTTAAAAACATTTGTTTAATAAACTCAAACCTCTGGCCCATTCAAGGTACTGCACTCAAAAAATGCTATTGTAGCGAGGCATTGTGGGATAATTGTTATAATCTACCTATTTAGAGGCCTATTAGACAAATTAAAGTATAATTCATGTGTGAGGTTTGGGTTCATAGATAGAATCCGTTGGAAAGGTTTATTAATGTTGTTTTATCACCATGGACTATGCAACATGGTTGGCTTTCTTAGCACAGTCGCACATTTTTTTATTTAGTAAAAGTGTATGATAATACCATTTTAGAACAAATGTATTTTAAGTGTACTTGTAAATATCTCACTGTAAGTATGCTTTATTTTAATATACTTCATGAATAGTATATTAAAATACAATTTTAGATCAAATGTATTGTAAGTGTACTATCATATTTCATTGTAAGTATACTTTATTTTAATGTACTTAATAGCGTAATCAAATGCAATTTTAGTTTAAATGTATTTTAAGCGTAATTTTAAAAAATTTACAGTGCTGTGAAAAAGTATTTGCCCCCTTACAGATACTTACTGTTTTTGCACATTTGTCACACTTAAATGTTTCAGATTATCAAACAAATTTTAATATCGGACAAAGATAACCTGAGTAAATACAAAAAGCTGTTTTTAAATGATGATTTCATTTAGTAAGG
>JAPMUY010008587.1:60000-71634 GCA_026901105.3 Galaxias olidus | reverse complement strand
ATCCCACTGCATCTAGTTTCATTGTGCTGTTTTTGTAATCTTTAAATTTAGTCCTGTCTGATTTGGTCTGAGACACGAAGCCTTTTCACTAGGACCCTCTCCCCACCTATGTCTTATTATAAATGCTTCTTCCTTACAGTTTACATTGTAAATTTAATCTTTAAACTGTCCGAGTGTTCCAGGGGGGATAAATGGCGTATTATCAATACATTTCTTCTGATAGCACATTGTGATGTCTGTGGGAGAATGAAAACAATCGCAGATGGATCCGTCCTCTTTAAGTCTCAATATATAATACTCATTTTGTCTGCCACCGGGTGTGATCTCCTGCGAAATTGTGACGAATTGCTTTATGGCCCATGCCAGTGCATCACTAAATCAGGAAGAGTTGCCCCTACTTGGAGTATAGTCGTTGATCGTGCTAGCGATAGGCAGTGACCGCGAGCATCCTGCACGTCTTCTTTGCGACGGTTAGGAAAAATAATTAGGGTAGTAGTAGCCAAAATCACCTCCTACATAATGCTGCCTACAGCAACTTTAAGTAGACAGGACAAACATGTTTTCAGTTGTTTTTTTTTAAATCAAGTGATTAAACAGCGAATGCTCCAAATTTGTGTTACTTACTAAACGTTTATTAATAAAAACAAATTCATAAATTTTAAATTGATCTAAAAGTGACAGTTTAAGTGTCGAAAAAAGGTTTTTAATTTTACCGAGTTGACACTTTGGTGTAGCCAAGCGGTGTCTTCAAAAAGCTCAAACCTCCTATGGCCAACTTTGACATTAGTTTACTTTTTTGTCTGGGAAAAATAATGTATATGTTGCTACAGATACTTTGAAAAACTAACTGCCTTTACAGTTACATGGTTGTTTACCTAAATTAAGGCTAAAATATTAAATACGTGTATGCTGAAAACCGCAAACGTGTCAAACAATTTAGCTTTTTATGACACGGCCCTAGTCAACAACAATTCTACGGCTCCGAACCAAAGTACTGCTTGCATTTGTGTTTGTACACGCATAATCAGTGCCAGATAATCACCGGGCCGAAAACACATTTCAAAACATCTCAGTAAAATGTATGTCCCATTGCGAGACACACAGCATATTCTCTTGTTGAAATAGGCAACTATCGTTTTCCCTGCCTCCCCCCACAGTTCTCGCCCAATCGATCTTGGAGAAGTCAAAGCCATCTGCCGCCCAACAAACTTCTATAATTTATACTGATGATGATCTGGATCTTTTAGCTATGTAATTCCACACGACTTTTGGAAGTAGGCTAGCTGATCTGCTCATTTCTGCAGTCTGCTCTGCAAACTTAAAACAATAAATTGACCAATAAATACATCTTGTTTTCTTAACGCACTGATTTTTCATGCATGCTTAAATAACATCTGTGGTCACAAATACGGCATGCATGCCACTCGCAATCTTTAAAGAAACCAAGGCTTCGGTAGACATAACAAACAGAACATGAAAGGAAAGGTCCAACTTTTCTCATGACAATTGATAGGATCGCTTATCATGCACATTAAGTTCTTTATTTGCAGAAGTATTTTAAATGAAACTTTTTTCAAATCCGCTAGGTACATTAATATAGCCTTAACAAATGAATTACCTTGATACTTAAAATGACCCCGCAACATTAATTTAACAACTAGCTTGGCAGATACAACGTTCCCAATGCATCACTTACATTCACAACCAATCGACAGCTAAAGTTTAAATTTAATGCGTTAGGCGATAGGCCTATGTAATCATACCCAAACTGACTGACATAACCATATATAGAACATAAAAATATGTCTCGTTTTATGGATTTCAATCAACGCGACTGAATTCTAACTAAAACTAAAACCAACCAGCTTGCAAGCTAGTAGTAGTGCTTGCTACAGGCACAGACGCATCATTTCAATTTCTACTGAAATAATTAACAACAGTTAATATTTTCCCGGACCTGCTGTTAGGTCATAACAAAATTATGAAAAACCAATGAACACATACACTGAGATTATGTCTCTCTATATTGTTTTCCCGTCACAAACCAAATGAAATTAGTGGAGAAAGGTATCGCTCCAACCGCTGTCCGGGCACAAGTGAAGTACTTCAAAGCATCAAATGTATCACATGCTTTGAGGGGGCGGATCTCTAATTTCCACGAAGCGATTGATCTGATATTTGGCTCACTCCTCAATGAGACCTCCTTCTATGTCCTGTGAAAAGCTGTCAAGCGACGGATGCATTTTGGGGTAGTAGCAACACAAGTAAAGTATTTAAAACACATTTTAGGTCATTTATATATGACCGATCGGAGCAGTCGCTCAAGGTCATGTCCCGAGAGGGGTGGTCTTGAAAATGAGTCGCAGTTTGACCGTTTAATATTATGGGGAGGGACCGGAAATTTGGCTTAAACGTTAGGGGCGCACCATTTTTGACTGGCCGTTTTGATCTAAAAAAGGCAGATTCTAACTAAGCGTCTACCACCGCGCAGTGGTGAGTTTTAAAATTACAACTGATGTTATAGCGGTAGAAATATGGAAAGATTGAATATCAGTGGCTTAAGGCGGTGGTTCTCAACCCAGTCCTCAAGGACCCCCACCCATTCCAGGTATTTAATCTTCCCAGTTTCAAACACACCTGGTATAATTAGTCTCATAAAGCAAGGCCTTGACTAATTGCACCAGGTGTGCTGGCACTAAGGAAGATCCAATTCCTGGCATGGCTGGGGGTCCTTGAGGACTGGGTTGAGAACCACTGGCTTAAGGAGATGTGCTTAAACTAATTAATCAATCGTTTGATATTAAATAAAACATATTTTTGTATTGAACTGCTTAAAGTTAAGGATTTTTTCGAGTAAGAACAAAACCTACGCTATTTGGAAGCTAACTGTGAATTAGCAAGAGCTGTATAGATATTAACACTTATACGTTTTGAAACTAAGTTCTACTCTTGAATGACTTAAGAGACTCACACCAACAAAAACGTTATATTTGTGTCGATTCAAACTGTTTTAAAACGCTACACTGCACGATTTTCTACACCACTGCATGAATGTGCTGTTGTTGGTTACATTGGAGCAGTTACGTTTGTCTAGCCTACTTTAAGCTTCATCCTCAGTTGTGGCATGACCTTGTGTACCCCATGTAGTCCATTTTTTTTTACTTTCTTTCACCTTGTTCTCTTTCTCCCTCACTTTATCTCTATTTGATACTAACCCCGCCCCCACTTGTCTTCTACCTATCATCACTCTTCTCATCAGTGTTAATTAAGCCCTTGTTTTTTCATTAATCACCTCAACTGTTACCTACTCTGGATCTAGAGTTAAACCCAAGGCTGTAAGTGAGAGGCACTTCAGAAAAAACATTTATCTATTCTTATTCATATACTGTATATCTATTTACCTAATGTCTAATGAAGGGAGTCAAAAGATGAAATAATACAGAACCTGTCTCTATAAACAAACACCAATGCTTCACATATTAATTTTAATCAGAAGTAAGAGAAAGTTATGATGTTATTGACGCCTAGAGAATAGAGCACACACCAAGGTCAACAAAAACCTTCTACACTTACACCACACATTTCTTAGTGGAAAATGCAATGTCTTACCTTATGGCTTCATCTTTGTCTCTACAGCCGTCTTCCCTGTCTTTCTGTATGCAAAGTCATTTATAATGTAAAAATGTATAAAGTCATTTAAAGTCCATCTGTTTAGCCAGTTCACACTCAATGGCAAGTATTGCCAAGTTATTGAGCCTCTCCTGACACGTCATTGTGGAGCGAAAGTAACTCTTTATCATGTTCAGTTAGGCTCTCGAGCCTGAGTCCTTCACTGCCGCTAGCTACCAAATTGTGGCTTGTAATGTTAGCTGTAACGTTAGCCTCCTGGCTATCGTTCGCTTCTTCAGCCTGGCAGCGAGCAGTTTGTTGAGCTGACTGAAAAAAGTTTTTCATTACATTATTATTTGGGGTTAAAGCCCTTCCCAGCTCCCTCTTTTTCTTCTCCTTTCTTTTCCGGCATCCCGATTTATGTATCGGTCTTGGCATAGCAAAGAGATTCACCCCATCGTTGGCTAACAGTATATCGTGTGTCACTTTTCTTTTTTTCTTTTTTTTTTTTTTTTTTTTATTAGCGTACCATTTTCAGGAGAGGGGGTTGAATTACGAAAAAGGCTACATTTTGCTAAGGCAACAAAAAATTACGATGTTTATTTCTGTTGTTGTAATAAGTAGGCCTAATGAATATTTTTGATTCAAAAATAAAATTTGATTACATGTTTGATGAACATGATTATTTATTGTTGCCCTCCAACTTAAGGCCCCCCCTAGCGGCTAGGCCCCAAAAAGGTTTGCCCTTTTTACCCCGTTATGGGCGGCCCTGTCTGTTTCTTTGGTGAAGTAAATTATTTACTAAATAACGTCGAAGCAAAACGAGACGGTCTGGGAGAAAGGGAGTGTTATGAATGCTCTAATAGATTATTGCTTTATTCTGTGTTTATTCTTTATTCATGGGCTGTTTCTTAGGGCATCACTATGTTCTTGTTCTTAGATAGTCATAGGAACCACACGGTTTTAGGTCAGGTATTGTAGAGTAAAGAACTCACTCACCTGATTAAAAAGCTTAGCAATGGCATCTTTTTTTCATAATTCTGTCTCTCTCTCTTTGGTCAGAAAACTCACTTTTAGGTGATGCCGATTGAAATGTCTCTGTGATTTAAGGAAGGAGAGTACAGATGAAATCAGCAGTGTGTTAATCCTCTCCTAACCTCTCAGTACTGCTGTGATGCTGTTTCACTCAAAACGACTGGTGAGTCCATTATAATAATAATAATAATAATAATAATAATAATAATAATAAGATCATGTTTTGGGTCTATTTACTCCAGTGGTGCTCTCATTTTATATGGTACCTTGTTCCTCGTAGTGGAATTCAAATGCATCTTCAAAGCCTTGCTTGTTTCTAGGGTGCAAGGAATGCAAATGGGTCTGCAGCAGGAATAGAAATCAAAGACATCTAAATTTTGTCAGCAAAACACTGCAGAAATGCATGTAAATGTTAATTATTATCATTTGTTTTACATACATACTGTTTCATCCAGTAGAATACCAAACACAAATAGAGAATACACTTTTATTCAAGTGTCAACGGTAAGATGAAGATCTTGGAGTTATACTTAATAAGGAATACAAAACAGTAAAGTAGCAAATTAAAAACAATTATGATGTGGCACTTAAAGATAAAATAAATCTGAAGTCGATTCATGAAAGCAAACAAACAAGTATAGGCATACAAAACTCAAACGTCATATAAATAAACCACAGATTTAGACAAACATTATAATTGACCCCTCAAAAGGTCTCTTTAAGTTAGAAATATGATTTTTAGGGTAGTGTATTCTGACAGTTACTTAAAGACAATTTCCGATGTCGTCCTGTTTAACAGCCAGATGGTCCACTCCTTATATGGTCAAGAAGAATACTGTTAGGATATGACTAATTAAACATTTGGCTTAAAAAAAATGGCACGTGTTAATAGCTACAGTTGGATCTGACTTGGCTCAGGTGTAAACTTTGACTTCCTACATCAAAACACCATCATTTTGGGCTGATATCGGTAACCTGTCTTTTCCTGCTAAACCCTTTTCGAGACAAAAGCGGAGCAAACTAGTCATTAGGCTGAAGTTTGTAAAGGTTAGAGGGGCGGAGCTTGTCTCATGAGTTCTGGAGTGAAAAGTGGAAGCCTGAATCCTGAAGGCACCTTAAAACTATAGATCCACCTTGACGTCGTCGCATACACAAATATCATTGGCGTGTGAAACCTCCCTACATCTGGCATGGGTTTCCATTGACAGATCTTTAGTTTCCCATTCATGTGCAGTATGTTTTTAAAACAAATGTATATTTTGTTAATCTGAATGTAAATGAAGGCCTACATAATCAATGTTTTAGCAACATTTCTGTGACACAAGCTCATTTCCATATAACAGCATAGAAATAAAATAAAAAGAAGCTGAGCTCTGGTAAAGCCATGACGTTACAAACCTTCTGAACCATAAGAAACAAATGTAAGGAGCACTTGCAGGCACACACAGAGAAATACCAACGGCATTTGAAAGCATTTGAAAGCTCTGAATGTCCAGGACTATTCTGTGGCAACACCTTTAGATTCAGAAGCAGCCATGTCAGATTCTGATTGGATTTTTAAAGAAACTGAATGAAGAAACACTGGACCTTCAATCCCACTAACAACAACAAAAACAGACAAAGTCGCTATTATTTACATTAAGTTGTGGCCACACCCTTTTAGAGCATCTTGGAACCTCCTTAGCATAGGCAATGATATCAATAGCGTAATAATTGCGTATTTTGCGGCTGTTTAAACTTAACAGATACTGTACGTCTCTTTAGTGTTTGTGTGAAAAGCAGTGCCTGGGTTTCTAACCTCATAATGAGAAGAACCCTCCGTTAGTTTCAAGACTACAATAACATAACGCAAATGCGCAAATTATTTGGCACTGAAAAGTAACAAGTAACAGCGTGAGAAATGAAACATGTTAATGTCAAACAGGCAATACTATAGTGTGGGTTTGTGCAAGAAAGGAGCCAGCCATGTAAGCTTGTAGCATGCCTGTGTGTGTTTACACACACCATAAAGACTGCTGTGCAAGCTAATCAATTACAAAATGCAATACATTACAATCAAATGTCAAAGACATAAACTCCATTTTTGTTTGTTTTTAAAAAGGAGGATAAAGGGAGCGTTTTAAGTTATGGCAGAATAATCTAGTTAAGAAAACTCCTGACTTTACTAAATTCATTTAAATCCCTTCAGCCAAAAATGAAATGCTACATAAAGGTCTAATCCATAATAAGATTTGTCGACTTCCTCTAGTTTTTCGTTTGAACTCAGAACCCATGTATAGTCCTGGTTTCAAATAACTGCAGTCTTTCTGTTAGCTAACACAAAGTGTACATTTGGCAAGAGACAGAGAGTAGAATAATACATTGTGTGCTCTTAAAAAAGCAGGCAAACATTTTTTTTTTTTTTTTACAATCAAAGCTCAAAAACATCTGTGAGACATATTTATCGATCATAATAAAAGCAAATCAATAAAAACAGGTGTGTGATCCATGTCGTTTTTCGCTCTCGTTGTCTTCCATTACGACAGGGTCTCTTCGTGATGTCACTCTAGGGGTGTTGCAGACCAAGTGTGTCTGTGGCCCAATGGAAACCGCATGCTAGTCCTTTCAAAGTCCCTCAAAACCAGTCCACCCCACCAGCATCTTTCTAAAGGTCAATCCTCCACCACACACACACACACACTCTTTGACACATGCACACACACACACACACACACACACACACACACACACACACACACACGCTCTCACCAACACACACTCACACACACACGCTCTCAACAACACACACCCACACACGCTCTCACCAACACACACCCACACACACACACGCTCTCACCAACACACACCCACACACACACACGCTCTCAACAACACACACCCACACATGCTCTCACCGATACACACATACACGCTCTCATCCACACACACACACACACACACACACACACACACACACAGTCACTCACACCATCAAACCAACCTCACCAGGGGAATTCTCCACTGAACCCCTTACAACATCATTATCATCATCTTCATCCTCTTCCTCCCCCGGTCATGAAAAGCTTCAAACACACCTTTCTGCCATGCATCTACACCAGACTAAGAGTGTAATGTCTGTCCCTAGGTTATAAATAAAGTTTAGATGAACCACTCTTTCTTGCTCTCGTCGATGCTCTCTGTGAAGGCGGGGTCGTTCACTATTATGGCGGCATCAGCACAGTCAGCAGACTCCGCCCCCTTCGCCTCATTGGTGTGGTAGGATCCCTTGTGCCGGAACATGTGACGAATCAGGAAGACCAACGTTGCCAGGACGATGAAGATCACCACGCCGATGATGCCTGGGAGAAAACATTGGGAGAAAAGCAAAGGACAAAATAATAACTATAGGTCATAGATGTGACACTGGCAATGGACAGAGTAACCTCAAAAGAGAAACAAACTCAACGTGCTGAACAGTCTTACATTTATTAAAACACAGTTACTATGAAGTTAAACTTTACTATGAAAACAGTTACTATGAAATTAAACTTTACTGAAAACACAGTTACTATGAAAGTAAACTTTACTGAAAACACAGGTACTATGAAGTTAAACTTTACAATGAAAATGCAGTTACTATGAAGTTAAACTTCACTATTGAAACACGGAGTTACTATGAAAAGTAGGACTTGATGAATACTGTTACTATGAAGTGATGGGTTGACAAAGTACCAGGTGAGATACAGAAAAACACACCCAAATCTCCCATGGAGTTCAAATATGAAATTAAAACATATATAAATACTATCTGAAACCTTTCTTTACAAGGATTCTTTTTCAGACAGCGACCATGTGCTCACCTCCGATGACGGCAGAGTTACGGTCAGCACCGTCACCGTTAGCTCTCTCCTCCGGGAACACAGCGCCAGCTGCAAAACACACAGCACAAATACAATAGTACCTTTGAAACCAACATAGACCATTAAAATACAATAGGACCTTTGAAACCAACATAGACCATTAAAATACAATAGGACCTTTGAAACCAACATAGACCATTCAATTACAATAGTACCTTTTAAACCAATATTGACCATTAACATGTACTATAGTGTACCCTCTGTGTTTGTGAGAGAGCGTGAGGGTGTGTGTGTGTGTGTGTGTGTGTTAAGGCTTCAGTACGCTTCAAGCGAAAGCGAAATAGTTTGCGTGTTAGCGTGTGTGTGAGTGTGTGAGGGCATGGGGGAGATGGTGTGTGTGTGAGGGCGTGGGGGAGATGGTGTGTGTGTGTGTTAGCGTGTGAGTGTGTGAGGGCATAGGGGAGATGGTGTGTGTGTGTGTGTGTGTGTGTGTGTGTGTGTGTACCTGCGTCGTGGTGCCAGGGGTCCTCCACAGCGGCCATGGGAGAGGTGGTGAATGTGTGTGTGTGTGTGTGTGTGTGTGTGTGTGTGTGTGTGTGCCAGGGCCTCCACAGCGGCCATGGGGGAGATGTGTGTGTGTGTGTGTGTGTGTGTGTGTGTGTGTGTGTGTACCTGCGTCGTGGTGCCAGGGGTCCTCCACAGCGGCCATGGGGGAGATGGTGAGTGTGTGTGTTAGCGTGTGAGTGTGTGAGGGCATAGGGGAGATGGTGTGTGTGTGTGTGTACCTGCGTCGTGGTGCCAGGGGTCCTCCACAGCGGCCATTGGGGAGATGGTGAGTGTGTGAGGGTGTGTGTGTACCTGCGTCGTGGTGCCAGGGGTTCTCCACAGCGGCCATGGGGGAGATGGTGAGCGGCAGAGCTCCACAGTTGGACTGGACCAGGATGCCGTGGGTGGTGACGGGGGCAGCAGAACCGGGGCGCAGCGCCGCCTTCAGGGGGGCCACACTATTGAACTGGACCCTGGACAGACAGCCCACAAAGCCTGGGGTGTTGTAGCGCTCAATCAGGATCGGGTCGATCTGACCCGTCTCTGAAACAGGAGACGAGGACGGGGTTAGAAATGTATATTCAGACGGGAAAATAAAGATTAGTTCAGAGTGGAACATATCAATCTCTAAGAAAACACAGGAACGAATGGCAGATCAAACGTTTGTATTTGAAGGATTGAAAAGAAGAGTCCTATTATAACTGTACAAACCTTAATCAATACATTCATTATATCAATGTCACCGACACAAACACACACACACACACACACACACACACACACGTACTGAGAGACGCAAGAGTCCTCACCAAAGACCTTTCCGAGGAAGATAGTCTTGACCAGGTTGAAGTGTGTGTCTGAGGTTTCAGGTAGAGTGTAGGTAGCAGGAGGGTAGTGGTCCAACTACACAACACAACCAGAGGACAGGAGTGGCCAGAGAGATGGAGAGAGAGATGGACAGAGAGGTGAATGGAGAGATGGATAAATGGAGGGATGGAGAGGGGTGACAGAGAGATGGAGAGGGATGGGGAGAGGGAAGGAGAGAGATTTCAGTATCCTAGTTAACATTGCCCTACCTGTAGTTAACAGTACTATACCTGCAGTTAACACTACTATACCTGTAGTTAACACTACTATACCTATAGTTAACAATACTATACCTGCAGTTAACACTACTATACCTGTAGTTAACACTACTATACCTATAGTTAACAATACTATACCTGTAGTTAACACTACTATACCTATAGTTAACATAGTCCTACCTATAGTTAACACTACAATACCTATAGTTAACATAGTCCTACCTATAGTTAACACTACTATACCTATAGTTAACAATACTATACCTGTAGTTAACACTACTATACCTGCAGTTAACACTACTATACCTATAGTTAACACTACTATACCTGCAGTTAACACTACTATACCTGCAGTTAACACTACTATACCTATAGTTAACAGTACTATACCTATAGTTAACAGTACTATACCTATAGTTAACACTACTATACCTGTAGTTAACACTACTATACCTGCAGTTAACACTACTATACCTATAGTTAACAGTACTATACCTATAGTTAACCCTACTTTACCTATAGTTAACACAGTCCTACCTATAGTAACAGTACTATACCTATAGTTAACACTACTATACCTGTAGTTAACATAGTCCTACCTATAGTTAACAGTACTATACCTATAGTTAACACTACTATACCTGTAGTTAACAGTACTATACCTGTAGTTAACACTACTATACCTGTTGTTAACCTCCTTACCTGTAATCGTATGTTCCTCAGTGACCTGGAGATGTTGATATGGTGTGGCTGTCCGTTAGCAAGATTACGGTTGTCAATATCAATGACGAAGGCTTCCTTAAGTCCACCAAGACTGTAGCGGATCTGTAGGGTGCCTAGACACACACACACACACACACACACACACACACACACACACACACACACACACACAACACTCGCACACAAACATGCACGCACGCATTTAGGGTTTCCAGTGGTAATACTTTTAGGGAGGTTAGAACAAACTGAGCTGCCAATATAAAATACATGTAAATAATGTTGTTTATGATATGTATTTCTCCAGAGAACATACATGTAAATAATGTTGTTTAGGATATATATTTCTCCAGAGAACACACATGTAAATAATGTTGTTTAGGATATATATTTCTCCAGAGAACACACATGTAAATAATGTTGTTCATGATATGTATTTCTCCAGAGAACAATGAGGTGGGAAACAGTGACTAGACACAAGCAGAAAGCCCAGTACACATTCAAACCATTTCACAAAATCTACAGCTTTCAATAGAGCTGCATTACTAGGATCAGTTAAGAAAGATAGATGAAACATTTGGTATTTCATAAGGAAATCATGCTGGTCCTGATGTAGTATTATCAACATGTCTAATGTCTGGAGTCAGGAGGGAAAACCAGGAAGAAATCTTGTATGGAAGTTTGAAGTTGTTCTATCAGAGACCAGTATAGTAACAGGGTAAACCCTAACCCTAACCCTATTGGAGGTCAGAGTAGTAACAGGGTAAACCCTAACCCTATCAGAGGCCAGTATAACAGGG
>JAPMUY010008587.1:42500-50000 GCA_026901105.3 Galaxias olidus | reverse complement strand
TTAATGTTAGGGTTAGGAGTTTAAGGTAAGGGTCAGAGGTTACCTCCAAAGTAATAGGTTCCCCTTGTGTATATATGAGTTATGGTTAATGTTAGGGTTAGGGGTTTAAGGTAAGGGTCAGAGGTTACCTCCAAAGTAATATGTTCCCCCAGTGCGTATCTGGATGGGGATGGCGGTGCGGACAGTGGAGGCTTCGTCTCCGTCCACAGTCAGCATGGCGTAGTTATCCAGCGCGTTGATGTGGACGGTGTGCCACTGGCCATCGTTCAGACCCGTCCCTGAGAGAGACAACACACACACACACAGTCACTACGCTTAGAGAGACAACACACACACACACACACACACACACACACACACATACACACACACACACACACAGTCACTACGCTTAGAGAGACAACACACACACACACACACACACGCACAGTCACTACGCTTAGAGAGACAACACACACACGCACAACACACACAGTCACTACGCTTAGAGAGACAACACACACACACAACAGACACACAGTCACTACGCTTAGAGAGACAACACACACACACACACACACACACAACAGACACACAGTCACTACGCTTAGAGAGACAACACACACACACACACAACACACACACACACACACCGTCACCAAGCATAGAGAGACAACCCAGCACACACAAGTACCAAGCTAAGAGAGACAACACACACAACACACACAACAGTTACTACGCTTAGAGAGACAACACATACATGCACACACACGCACACAGTCACTACGCTAAGAGAGACAACACAACACACACACACAGTCACTACGCTAAGAGAGACAACACAACACACACAACGGTTACTAAGTCACCCTGAAACTATGTACATCACAGGACCCATCACTACAGTCAGTTTTCAACCACTAAGCCTAAACTAAACTAAACTAAACTAAACTAGCTCTGCGTGGTACCTGAGTCTGTTCTAGTCAAACTAGCTCTGCGTGGTACCTGAGTCTGTTCTAGTCAAACTAGCTCTGCGTAGTACCTGAGTCTGTTCTAGTCAAACTAGCTCTGCGTGGTACCTGAGGAGATGTCGATGCGCGTGTTCTTCTTCTGCGTGACGTTGAAGGACACAGTGACCTTTCCGTCCGCCAAGGCAACCTCCACGACCCCGTCGGCCAGGGCGGTGTAGACCAGGAGGCCGCTGGGGTTCCAGGTACGGAAGGAGAGGCTGACGGAGAGGGAGTCACTCTCCCCCTGGCCTGGGAGGCGCAGGTACGACGAAGAGTTAAAGAACACTGGGAAGGAGGGAGACTCGGAGCAGGAGAAGGTCAGGTTACGCTGGAGGAAGAGGAGGAAGAGGAAGAGGAGAAGGTCAGGTTACGCTGGAGGAAGAGGAGAAGGTCAGGTTATGCTGGAGGAAGAGGAGAAAGAGGAGAAGGTCAGGTTACACTGGAGGAAGAAGAGGAGGAGGAAGAGGAGGTCAGGTTACGCTGGAGGAAGAGGAGAAGAGGAGAAGGTCAGGTTACGCTGGAGGAAGAGGAGAAAGAGGAGAAGGTCAGGTTACACTGGAGGAAGAAGAGGAGGAGGAAGAGGAGGTCAGGTTACGCTGGAGGAAGAGGAGAAGGTCTGGTTACGCTGGAGGAAGAAGAGGAAGAGGAGAAGGTCTGGTTACGCTGGAAGAAGAGGAGGAAGAGGAGAAGGTCTGGTTACGCTGGAGGAAGAGGAGGAAGAGGAAGAGGAGAAGGTCTGGTTACGCTGGAAGAAGAGGAGGAGAAGGAGAAGGTCAGGTTACGCTGGAGGAAGAGGAAGAGGAGGTAGAGTGGAAGAGCAGGAAGAGGGGGACAGGGGAAAATGGAAGAGGAAATGGGAAGGAGAGGAGACAGACCTACAGACAGACAGACAGACAGACAGACAGGCATGCAGGCAGGCAGGCAGGCAGACAGACAGACCTACAAGACAGACAAACAGACAGGCAGGCAGGCAGACAGACAGACAGGTAGCCTTATGGACCATAGAGCCAGCACTCAGTAAATCCATTGGATCACTGACTAACACACACTCTACGAGCCACAAGAGATGATAATCAATAGACACCACACACACACACACACACACACGTTTCCAGCTGAACTAATGATCTATGTCCATTACTGTGTGGGCCTGGTCTCAAGTCTTTCAGAGGCAGTGAGTGAAAATAGATCCTACTTTGAACAACTGGTCCTAGATCAGCTCTATAACTCTGAAAGGCTTGGTGCTGTGGATACAGGCTCTGGTCAGACTGGTCCTAGATCAGCTCTGTAACTCTGAAAGGCTTGGTGCTGTAGAGACAGGCTCTGGTCAGACTGGTCCTAGATCAGCTCTATAACTCTGAAAGGCTTGGTGCTATGGATACAGGCTCTGGTCAGACTGGTCCTAGATCAGCTCTATAACTCTGAAAGCCTTGGCGCTGTACATACAAACTCTGGTCAGACTGGTCCTAGATCAGCTCTATAACTCTGAAAGGCTTGGTGCTATGGATGCAGGCTCTGGTCAGACTGGTCCTAGATCAGCTCTATAACGCTGAAAGGCTTGGTGCTATGGATACAGGCTCTGGTCAGACTGGTCCTAGATCAGTGATCGGTGCAGTGAGGTTGGTCTACTCACAAAGCTGGAGGTGTCCACCTTCTTCCTCTTCACCAGGCTGGTGATGTTGTCCCCGTTGTAGGTGATGCCCTCCATGCAGCCCACAAAGTTCTCTCTCCGGCCTGTGCTGGGCTTAGCCGACACGGGCATCCCCCCAAAGTTAATCTGTGGAGGAGCAGAGAACACTGGCATTATGTTACGCCGGAGGAGAGGAGAGGAGAGGAGAGGAGAGGAGAGGAGAGGAGAAGAGGAGGGGAGGGGAGAGGAGAGGAGAGGAGAGGAGAGGAGAGGAGGGGAGGCGAGGGGAGAGGAGAGGAGAAGGGGAGGGGAGGGGAGGGGAGGGGTGGGGAGAGGAGAGGAGAAGGGGAGGGGAGGGGAGGGGAGGGGTGGGGAGAGGAGAGGAGAGGAGAGGAAAAGAAGAGGAAGAGAAAAAGAAAGAGGAAGAGAAGAGAGGAGAGGAAGAGGAGAGGAGAGGAAGAGGAAAAGAAAGAGGAAGAGGAGAAGAGAGGACAGGAAGAGGAGAGGATAGAGTACAGTAGAGTAATACAGCAGACAGAGGTTAAAGGTCACTGACCTCGTAGTCCAGGTCTAGCTGGTCAAAGTCGCCGTTGGTTCTGAACGTCTGGAGGTGGTGGTCCAGAGTGAAGTTCACGTTTCTACGGTAACGCTCAATCAGCACCGAGTGCCAGTGGTCATCGTCCAATAGGCTGCCACTGGCCACCGAGGTGTGGCCCTGGATGGATCCGTATTGGTTGCTGCCTGAAAGAGCGGGAAAAGAGACAGCCAATCAGACGTGGAGCTAAAACCGGAATACATTTTTTGGGAAAGTACAAACAAAACAGAATACATTGAATTAAAGAGACACAGGAAGACTGAGTAAAGACTACATTACCCAAGTTGAGGAGCAGCATGAGCTTGGCATTCCGTAGCTCCAGGGAGATGTAGTCCCCCTGCTGTCCCTCCCCGTGCAGCAGAACTCCATTAGAGGCCGAGGTCCTGAACTTCAGAGAGATCACATCTTTGAGCAGCTTCGTCTTCTTACTCCTGAAGCGGTAGGAGATCACTGACTGTCCGTCAAAACTGATAACATCAGCCCCTGAGGAGAGGAGAGGAGTGGAGAGGAGAGGAGAGGAGAGGAGAGGAGAGGAGAGGAGGGGAGGCGAGAGGAGAGGAGAGGAGAGGAGTGGAGAGGAGAGGAGAGGAGAGTGGAGAGGAGAGGAGGAGAGGAGAGGAGAGGAGAGGAGTGGAGAGGAGAGGAGAGGAGAGGAGGGGAGAGGAGTGGAGAGGAGAGGAGAGGAGAGGAGAGGAGGCGAGAGGAATGTAGCAAACAACAGTTTAATTTCTTCATGTAAAAAAATGACAGCAAATTATATTCAGAAGACGACAATCCTCCAGGCAATCACACATACACACAAACACACACACACACACACACACACACACACCTGTTCTCGCTCTGTGTGAGTACTTACAGCAGGAGTAGCCTGTTCTCTCTGTGTGTGTGTGTGTGTGTGTGTGTGTGTGTGTGTGTGTGTATATACTTACAGTAGGAGTAGTCTGTTCTCTGTGTTTGTGTGTGTGTGTGTGTGTGTGTGTGTACTCACAGTAGGAGCAGCCGTACACCTCCACCCTGATGCCCATGCGGCCCTCTCTGCTCCAGTCCAGGGGGAGGAAGCGGACGTAGCGGGCCAGGATAGCATGCTGCAGATCATGACGCTGCACGCTCTCGCTGTCCCAGTTACCTGGGAAGGCCTGCAGGGGGCGCGCGCACGCACGCGCACGCACACGCACACACACACACACACACACACACACACACACACACACACACACACACACACACACACACACACACACACACAACATCAACACACAGTGGTAAATACCCAGCAGACTTTCATCACTTTGCAGATGAAACGTATGAAGACATTATGGTATGTGAGCTTGGAGCAATGTATCAAAAGAAAATGATTTCATCTAAATGTCAATTATTTAATTTAATGAAGTGTGTGTGTCAGTGTTTGATCTTGTTAATGTGAGTTCACAGGTGTGTATTTTTAAACAATGTATTTATGTGTCTGTTTGTGGGGTTTGTGTGTGTGTGTGGGGTTGTGTGTGTGTGTGTGTGTGTGTGTGTGTGTGTGTGTGTGTGTGTGTGTGTGTGTGTGTGTGTGTGTGTGTGTGTGTGTGTGTGTGTGTGTGTGTGTGTGTGTATGTTGGTGTCCTGTACCCAAATATGGCCATCCTGCAGATAGGGCCTCCAGTTCCTTCCTGTGTCGCTGTACAGCAGCCGGTACTGACTCGTCCAATCAGGGCTGCTGTACCGCCCCTGCGTCGCCATGGCTACCACCTGCTTTCTGGAACCCAGGTCCACCTGTAACCATTGGTAACGGTCCGTATCCAACGGAGACCAGCCTCCCGCACCTAGAAGGGGGGGAAAAAAAGAGGGAGAAATGAGAGAATAGAAGAAAGAGAAAGAGAGGAGAAATAAAGAAGGTCCCTTCTGTTCTTCTCAGAGGGACAGACATTGTGTATGAAGTCAGGTCGGTTACTTTGTAGGGTTTTTGAAATGGTGTTAACCAACACGTTTGTGTTGTTGTTGTGTGCTGTGGATGGAATCAACCTAAGTGACTGCTTGCCAATCCATTTTCTCCTTGACAGATAACAACAATAAAGACTAAGACCAACCAACCAGACTTCATTTAGCAGTCCTGATCTTCATTTAGCAGTCCTGACCTTCATTGTGGATGAAGTTTAGCTTGTTAATAAGCTAATAGCTAACATATCTGATCTGTGTGATACATAGATGTATAAATACACTATGTACAGTATGTGTATGTGTGTGTGTGTGTGTGTGTGTGTGTGTGTGTGTGTGTATACAGTGTGTTAGGTGTGTGTGTGTGTGTGTGTGTGTGTGTGTGTGTGTGTGGTATACCTCCTCTGCGGTTGAGCTTGGCGTACCCCGCCCCGTACCCTCCAGATAACACAGAGGAGCTGCTGAAGGAGCTGTAGGGCAGAGGGGTGGCCAGGGAGTCCTCACATTTCCCTGTAGGGAACATAATTATGTTCACGTTACGCTGCTATTCATTTTCTGCTTAGAATGATCAAAGGGAACCATGGTTACAGCCAGCTAGCAGTGCTGTCACCCAAACAAACAACGCATATTATTGAATGTGATTATACACAGATTTACAGGCAGCTGAGTAAATGGCAGCACAGCAACAGTTTACCTGACCTACATCGTCAGCCAACGTTAGCCAGAGCTGTAGCTAATGTGGAAACGGAAAACACCAAATACCTACAGCTCAATGTTATGTAGTTATGAACTTTATACTTAAAACGACCAAACTGATCTTATTGTTAAGGCTAGCTAACAATATATAGCATGAATAGTGTACATATGCTTAAGTTTCAGTTAGTTTTAACAGATGGATAGACAGCTGAGTGCAGCTGACCTGTTGACCTCTCTAACTCTATAGTCAACATGAATGAGTTCTGTTAGTCATTGAAAGGCCAGGACAGTCATGAAAACAACTCTGACATTGCTTAAAAACAAATGCCTAGTTTTTAGGTTGTAGTTGAGATCTCAGGAAATAGTCAGTCCTTTCAGAGCTACAGTTGTGCTGACGCAGTGACAGTCACAGAACTATAACGATCATTTCCTGAGCGTGACCTAACCTCTGACCTCTGACTGGCGAGCCCGACAAAATTCATCAACTCCCAAAGTGAGCCTGACAAAATTAGACAGTCATGTGAAAGGCCCTTTGATTGATATTACCTTAACTCCATGCCATGTAGTGGAAACTAGACTACTGACTAGCCCGGCTTGGCCCTGTAGTATAAACTAGACTACTGACTAGCCCGGCTTGGCCCTGTAGTATAAACGAGACTACTGACTAACCCTGCTTGGCCCTGTAGTATAAACTAGACTACTGACTAGCCCTGCTTGGCCCTGTAGTGGAAACTAGACTACTGACTAGCCCTGCTTGAAAAAAACGATTCTGTTCTGGCAGTCAGCAGTTATTTTTCAAAGGAACATGAACTGGTGTAAATAAATAAAGACAATTCAGTTACAGAGCTAACAAACACACTCACTATCTCACTTTATCTCGCTCCCTCTGTCTCTCTCAGACACACACACACACACACACACTCCTGCTGGGAGCCTGGTCCACCATAAGGTGGTCTGAACTGTTCCAGTTTACATCATGTGAACACAACTGCTGCTGTTTTGTGCGAGAGTGTAGGAGTGCGTCTGTGAGTCTGTGTGTGTGTGTGTGTGTGTGTGTGTGTGTGTGTGTTTCTGTGTGTGTGTGTGTGTGTGTGTGCGTCTCAGTTTACCCTGTAGAGACAGGAGTTATTGATTTGTCTGCCGAGAGGCAGAGTCTGTCTCCGGAGGTAATAAGAGTGAGTGTGTGTGTGTGTGTGTGTGTGTGCACGTGTGTGTGTGAGCGTGCGCGTGTGTGTGTGTGTGTGTGTGAGCGTGCGCGTGTGTGTGTGATATCCTGCTTTCTGGTTGCCTCCATCAACACCAACGTTCCTTCCTGTGGCTCTGATTGTGATAAATAAAAGCAGACCCCGGATCCCTGCCTCATCTGGGAGTAGCCCGTCATCAAATCAAACACACTCCATCAGTCCCCTCCAGCAGCTGCCTCTAATCAAAAAAACCAGAAGAGAGTTTCATTTGCTATCAGGAATCTAACGACTAACACATCGTAACCACAGTCCCACCCAGTACCCTGGATTAGGATCTGAACGCTCTCCCAGTTCACACCAGGTCAATTCATTTAAGCTGGGTCGACATCACTGTTTCCAGAGAGAGTGTCTCCTTAGTACCCCAACATCACTGTTTCCAGAGAGAGTCTCTCCTTAGTACTCCAACATCACTGTTTCCAGAGA
>JAPMUY010008587.1:0-37500 GCA_026901105.3 Galaxias olidus | reverse complement strand
TATAATTAAGATCAAGAATGAATCATGCGAGCTGAAAAGACTCCTTCCCCAGGGGGTCAGGGTAGAGATATTACTAGGGAGGTCAAAGGTCATCGCGATGGGACGCCCTTAAAGCCATGGATACAAGGTTCGTTGTTAAGCAGACTTCACTAAAGGGAACATGTAAAACGCCAGCTTCCCCCAGGAAAAAAATAAATATCTCTGAAAAGTTTCTTAAGATGACAACAACCTCTTCTGCAAATCCGCAGGAAGCGCTTTTGCTACACAATAAATACTAATCAGTGCTAAGCCACCCCAAATGTAAAGGGAGTGTTTAAGCCTGTGTACAACTAAACGTTGACCTTTGAAAAGCATCAGAGGGAATCCCCCTGGCCACTGACTTCATCTACTATGTGCTGCTGTAGGACCAGAGAGAGAGAGAGCGAGAGAGAGAGAGAGAGAGACATTGTGTCATTAAGTGCCTTTAAGATCTCTAATCTTCCTCTCAGAGTTTGGGTTTGGCTTTGCCGTTAAGGCAGGAGAAAGCTGAGCATTTCATATTTACATTTTCATCTGATCTCATAGCAGAGTAGAAAGCGTGATGCGCACACTCAGCAATATTTATCAACAACCATAGTGACTTCATCAGTGGCCAAGCAAAAACAAAGATTCATATTATGGTCCTGATAGCATTTCTTGGAGGACTGATGATCTGTGATGATGTGTGAAAGGTGAGGCTGCAGCACTAGCAGAAACCTCTTGGGTGTCAGGTTATAAACAGAGGCAGGAGACTGCGCCCACTAAGAGCATTAGCGATGTGGGGAGAAATTACATTAACGCTTCCTTGTTTACACCGAACTGGAGACTCTCACGGCTTGTTGACGCATTGCCTAAAAGGATCTGCATGACTTCTTGTCCTGCACAAGGAAAGCTCATTCAGGGACGCACAGCACAGAAGAGGGCTATTAAACGTGTGTGTGTGTGTGTGTGTGTGTGTGTGTGTGTGTGTGTGTGTGTGTGTGTTAGTCTACTTACGGGATGGTGAAGATGGTGCGGCTCCGGTGCTGATGATGCGACTCAGAACGCAGAGTAAGAACGTTGGTCCCGTTCCAGGATGCATCATCGTTTATAGCTCCCCCAAAAAAAAAAACTAAATATAAGAAAATATGCAGTTATTTATTTCTTAGGATGTTTGTGATTTAGCCGCTTCATAACCCACCTCACCGTGGGGAGGTAAAGGATAGAAACACCTATCCAGGCGCGCCGCGGCGCTTTCTTTATTGTCAATACAGAAGGGGGGGAAATGATCCCACCAGCACTAAGAAAGAAATGGCTTTCCCTCGCACACAAACACACGCTCCTGCGCAATTCTAGGCCTATCCCTCCTCGCTTGAGTCACCCGGTGAAACTAAACACATAAAAAAACACCCGTCGTCCTCCTCAAATTAAGACTTGGTAAAACAGTGTTTTTCCGTCGGTTTGCCTACCGGCGCAAACCGCATTTTCAGACTGTCCAATTACAAAGGGACGGCTGAGGAAAGCAAGCTTCACAGCGCGTTCGCTGTCCAGGTGCTGAAACAGTAAAAGCTGGCGATCTCGCCGCGCCCCTTTTTTTCTCCAAACATTGGTACGGTCCAGCAAACATACACAAGAGGACACGCGCGTCTAAATGAGGAGAATGGAGGAGCAAAGTGAGCGGCTAGACCGCCAATCGAGATTTGGCTATTGGCAGAGGTGTAGCGTAAATATTTTTCTTCAAGAAGGGCGTTGTTCGGTAATTTTATAAAACCAGACAGTTATTCTTGAAACCGGAGCCTGGTCGCTCGCTCCGGCCGTCTATAAATACGAATGAACTGATGAGCACTAATAATGTTTACACATTGGTGGTAAGCAGGACCAGGGGAGACCAGTTTAACTTTGTAAGGCAGTTTTTTCGAGTGACGCCTGGCTCTTTTTGTGGCACTGGCACAAGCCAGTAGCTAAACCGAAGAAACCAGCCTCAATACTGCCCCCCCTGGTGGCAAGCCACTGGCTTCTGGCACAAACCAGCGACAAACCAGCCTCAATACTGCCGCCGCTGGTGGCAAGCCACTGGCATTTGGCAATTGCCAGAGACACCAGCGACAAACCAGCCTCAATACTGCCCCCGCTGGTGGCAAGCCACTGGCTTTTGGCAATTGCCAGAGACACCAGCGACAAACCAGCCTCAATACTGCCCCCGCTGGCGGCAAGCCACTGGCTTTTGGCACTTGCCAGCCGCTCTAGCCTGTGTCTCACCATAATTTTGTCTCAAACCAGTGGCACCAGCCAGACCTGCCAGCATTGTTATTATGTTCGGCGTACACGCCATTGCTTGTTTGTCACTTCTGATACAAGTTTGTTCATGCTGTTTAATTTATACATGTACGCTAAAACAATATTAATGGGACCGGAACGTCTAGTATTAATGAACTATCAACTACTATATGATTGCTCCTATCTAGCTAATGCGATGTACGATAGGACATTAGCATTAGCTCGCTAACGTTATCAACGACTAAGCCTTTTTACTAGAGGATGAAAATTTATTCATGGGTAAACACAGAAGCCATAGCGAAAGATTTAACAATATTTTAATTAAACTACCGAAACGTTTATCAGACTCACGATTGTATGACACAAACGTGATATTTCTTTAGATTAAATAGTCCTGTGAATATAATGTGTCTTGTTAATTGGTTATTTGTAATTAGTCCGTTTTAATTAAATAATGTTACGGTTAGTTTCATTAAAATCTCTCGCTATGGCTTCTGTGTTTACCCATGAATAAATATTCATCCTCTAGTAAAAAGGCGTTCAACATGTCGTTCTAGATGCTCTATTGTAAACATGCTGTATTAGCTTGTCTGTTCTAAATTTAAGTCTTTCTTGTAATGGTCAATTTGCACTATATAGATAAAGAACTTTCCATCCTGCAGTCAGCCAGGTCAAAGAGGACAAGATGGTCCCACATTCTGGCTGACTACGGGGCATTCCTGTACCGACCCAAACTCATGGTCCACACAACCCTGCTGCTTTTCCACACCCACCACCTTTGGCCTGCCACTATCCTCCTCATCCGGGCCCCTTCCATGTTCCTGCCATACCCCCCTCTACTTTCCCCAACAAATACCCTGCATCCCCAGGACTACACTCTACAGGAGGAGGAAGGCCTGTGAAGATTGTGCTGCTTGATCTGCTGCAGACTTCACACAAAAAACCAGCAGCTCTGCAAAGTGTAATTTTTCCACCTTAAAAACATCTCAGGTCCACCCTACCATCACCCTTCCAGTTGCTGAAGGGTCCATGCCTTTGTTTCCTTAAGGCTGGAATACTGCAACACTCATCATTGGGACTTCTGGTAGGAACCTCCAGATACTGCAGTACATACAAAACAGTGCTGCCAGGATCTTCATAAGAGGGCAGAAGTACCATCTCTTCATTCCAATCCTATCTTCTCTTCACTGGTATCTTGTCCTGTACAGAATTAAATTGAAAACCCTCTTGCCAACATTCAAATGCTCCTGTGGCAATGCCCCCTCTTACCTCAAACACCTAATCACACCTAGCAGACCCACCCGTTGTCTCATGCTTGGTGATAACCTGCTTCTCTTTGCTCCCAAAATCAGGCTCAGCTCAATGGGTGACCAGGTATTCAGTGCTGTAGGCTGAATGCCTTCTCAGACCACCTGAGGCAGACCTCCACAGATTTTTTATCATCTTTGAAAGCAGGCCTTAAAACCTTCAGGTTTCCCCCTGCTTGAACAAAGTATATCTGGTGTTGACTCTCTTGGGGACTTTGTTGACGGGTGGCTGTGGTTATAAAAATACATATAGTAATACATTTGTGTCAATTAAGCTATGTTTATAATGGTATGAAGCAGTTAATTACTGTTATTGTAAACGTCCAATATAAAAATAAATAAATACATTCGCCAACATAACTGTTAGCGTTTGCATGACTTGTGGTTAAATATTATGTTACATTATATATATATATATATATATATAAATAGTGCCATATATAAATATATATATATATGCATGTCTAAATCCTTGAGACATTAGTAATTTACAGTTCACCTATATATATATAAAGGTAAATCTCTCACAGCTGTCTAAAACAGATGACTTTACATGCAATTCATAATATTCTCAGATTTCTTATTTTTAGAAGATAACTATAGTCCAGAGAGAGATGGGATGTAAAGTTGGTTTTCTTATCTAACAGAACAGAAGACCATGCATTTTACTGAGAGAACAAGTAGAATATGAGGTAATGAAAAGCTTCAAAATGTTTCATTATCAGGATCTCTCCACAGCTGGGGGTCTAAAGAGAAAATGGTTTTCAGATGACTATTTGCTCAAAATAGTGCGTTGGAGCGCAATAAAGCTTGGCACAAAAATTTAAAACGTTAAAACGTTAACATTACTAGAAATATTTTTCAGAAATTGATATCGACCCTTAGCCAATAATAGCTAAATAATAATATACAATAACATAAAAGGTCCCACTGCGCGGACCTTGATATCTCAACACTTCGTTGCGTCTGTGCAACAATATTGCGGCTGGTTTGTCTGGCAATTGCCAAAAGCCAGTGTCTTGACACCAGTGGGGGCAGTATTGAGGCTGGTTTGTCACTGGTGTCTCTGGCAATTGCCAAAAGCCATGGCTTGCCACAAAGTATTGAGGCTGGTTTGTCGCTGGTTTCTCTGGCAATTGCCAAGAAGCCAGTGGCTTGCCACCAGCGGGGGCAGTATTGAGCCTGGTTTGTCACTGGTTTCTCTGGCAATTGCCAAGAAGCCAGTGGCTTGCCACCAGCGGGGGCAGTATTGAGCCTGGTTTGTCACTGGTTTCTCTGGCAATTGCCAAGAAGCACCACCAGCAGGGGGCAGTATTGAGCCTGGTTTGTCACTGGTTTCTCTGGCAATTGCCAAGAAGCCAGTGGCTTGCCACCAGCAGGGGGCAGTATTGAGCCTGGTTTGTCACTGGTGTCTCTGGCAATTGCCAAGAAGCCAGTGGCTTGCCACCAGCAGGGGCAGTATTGAGGCTGGCTTGCCACTGGTTTCTCTGGCCATCGCCAGCGCCACAAAAAGAGCCAGGCCTTTCTGTGTTTTTTAAGCAGGTTGCATAATACCTACATTTATATCCAGCATTTCATTAGTCCACCATACACTGGTTAATATAAGTCATGATCTAGCCAGTCAAATAAAAGTTGTGCTCTTTATACTTGGTGTTGTCTTCAAACATCGTCGAAATGTTTTGCACGCACTCGAGATGAAAACCCTCATTCTGCAAGAATAAAATTTCTATGCATTATTTATTCTTAGGGGTGGAAAGGGGGTCAGTTTTTCCCGTATCGGAATGTGAGAGTATGAAACAGGCACATAAAAAAAAGATCTCAATTACAACCTTTTTGGAAACAGATGCCTGTTCACAAATGCATCTATTTTGCGCAAAAAAAAAGACAAATAAACTATAAAAAGCCCTTCCCCAGTATATTTACAAAATAGTTCCATCTTCTTAATTTCACTTTTTAATAAGTAGGTACCATTGGTAGGTGTCTATGGTAATGCTGCTGATTTAATGAGTCCCCTCAAAGCCCAGTCTATAGAGACACCTATCCGTTTAGTCGACAGAGATCAAAGTCGGTCAATGAAGAGCGAGGCGCTGCAATAAATAACTCCGCCAGTAGAGGGAGCCAACCCTCAACTTCACATAGAAGGAATACATCCTCCATGAAAGTCTAAAATGCAAGCAATCTTCTACAATACTTTTTTACTAATTACCTTAGCAATAAAAATTGTTGAAACCTCTCAACAAACTGGTCTAGCCTTACAATTTCTTTTTCTTTAAGCCCAGGAGTTCAGACAAATATAAAAAATAAATCATAAAATTAAATTGAAGGTCAGCCTGCTACAGGATGAATGTTTTTTATAATGCTTAGTTTTATGAATAAAAATGCATACTGCATCAGTGTAATACATAACTAGGATCAGGCAGGACAGATCTGACCTTCTGTAAAACCTGAAACAGGATAATTTTTACAACATACCGTATTAAAAAAGCAAACATGTAACAGTCTCAAGCCACATTTATTTACAAAAAAACTAAAATCAATTAAATGATGGTAGTGTATTTATCAAATACAAAAAAATTTAATAAAACACTATTGGGCACTTTGATCCTTTTCCGGGTTTGTCAAGCAGTCTGTCAATCAGCCAGTCAGCCAATCGGTCAAGTCAGGAAGCAGAGCTTCTTTAACCGCCCCTGCAAGACAAGAGATTGACACATCATTGGATTGTAGGAGCTCACTGCACACCAAAGCACGATCAAACAGACTGCTCTTCTCATATACGAGTGACTTAAAAGTACTCACATTCAAACTAACATTTTTTAAAAATGTGGCAGTTGCTTTTTACATATTCAGTATATGTAGTATTATGACACCTTATATGGATTTATACAGGGATGTAATTCATGGGGCTTGGTTCAGACCAAGTAGTGCAGGGCTTGAAATGAGCAGTAGCAAATGCTACAAACCTTTGTAAAATCTTCTCAAATGTTGCTACCACTTTCTTTTTATGTCAATATAGTTTAGGGGTTCCTTACTAGACACGCCCCGCATGCTATTTCATTTTCAAAGCGGGATGCCTCGCTTCTTTTTTTTCATGTGCTTTTCTCATTTCTAGCCCTGAAGTGCATTATTAAGAGACCTAATACACGCCTTGTTTTGTAAAGCAACAGGGTGCTTCATGACAGAATAGTATATATGTCAAGTAATTAATTGGCCTGTTACGAACACATACACAAGGATGTTGTTGAAGGGGAGGTGGGTGAGATTATTTTGTATAAAGTCTATTTACATCATTATGTTGTTTAAGAAGATGAGTTTATTAGCATAGAAGTCTACAGTGATTGAGTTCTACAGCGTGACAGTTTACTTACACAATGATGTTGTTGATGGGGATGTGGATGAGCTTGACAAAGAAGCCGATGAAACCCATGATGGCGAAGCCGATCGCTGTAGCCATGGCAATCTTTTGGAACTCTACAAGAGATAAACCAGGTTGTAAAAAAAATTATCAACCTGTCATACAGACACACGCACATAGATGGTAGCACATAGCACATGTATGGTACAGACAGAAAGCTCAAATAACCTCAAACTTTTAACAGAAGGGTAAATAGGACACAGCGAACAAAAGATAGTGAGAGTACAGTGGACGATACCAAACTGACTTTTCTAAGTGTTAAAAGACCCGCCGTACCTTTCCTGTCAGGTTTGGTACATCTCTTCACGAGCCTGATCGAGTCTTTCACAAACTGGCGGCTGGGCTCCACAAACTGCATTATTTGGTCCATGATTGCGCTGCTCCAGAGTCTACAGGAACAGGAGAAGGAACATTTACTGGTTATAGCGGTGAACACGGAAAATGAAACAAGTCTCATAAGACACACTACACCCTGTGGTTTTGACTCCTCATCAAGCATGTTTTAAATCGAGTCACTTAACTAAGCTAATCGATAATCAAAACTTTTGAAGGAAAGGCTAAACAGAACACGGGACATTATAGGTAGCATCGCATTCGCTTGTCTATCGTGTAGGACGGGTTGGATTTGACAAAAAGGATTTACGACCCTAACGAGAAAAACATTATACAAGTTAATATTTTAATCATGATAAGGCTGAATTTTTTTTTTACTCATAATTATACCTTACATGATATAATACTAGCTCACTAGAGGATTTTAGGCCGTAGTTCACCAAATTAGGCCAGTTTGTAGCTTAATTGTCTATGAATTTAGGCCATTTCGTGCTCTGAACTGTTGCACAGCTTTAATAAAATCAGACAGGACAATTGACAACAATACCATCAACCTGAAAATGTAAACATTAAAGACTAATACGCTGTAGATAACTTACTTGTATGATGTCTACGACGGTACACTTCTTTTCTTGGAGTGACGGCTCACTAGCGTAAAAGCCACGTATGTTTCAGGCAGGAATATGACGTAGCATACGACTCTGTACGCCTGCGCGCTGTGAACCGGATGAACTTCTCCAATTTATGATGGCGTAAATACGAAAATACATTTTTAGTATTTAGTATTAGTATTTTAAGTACGCCCGTTGACTTAAACTATGCACTTTCCTTAACCTCGATGGAAATAAATCGTCATGGTTAAAGAAAGTCATAAAGAATTCATAGGAAAATACAATCGCAGTGCAAAGCAAACCCAACTGCACTTATTCTAAATTAGTTATTCAAACCAATCTCAAATTGTAGCAAAATTCCACTGTATTATACCATAAAATGTATACATGGTTATTAATAAGGATCGGTACCTTCCATGATAGCTAGAAGAACTGTTCTTAATTCAACAACCTAAAATTCTGTATACGATTACTAAAGTAGTAACGAAAATCAACGAGGACTAACCAACCTTTTCTATCTAGACAGCAATCCAAAATATAAACAAATTAAATACAATGCTGAAAAAGTTTTAGTGAAAAATACAGGACAACATTTGGACATTTACTAAATCTGCCCAGCAGATGGCAGTAATATACAATGTGTAATATTTCTAAAATATTTGCCTATATGCAGCAAAGTTGAAATATTTACACACATCAAGCTTGACGTTGTTTAACTAACAGATCTACTAAAATAGGTATCTCTAAAATATCTATCCTTCATATCAGTTCACAGCAAGGTTCCTCAACACTTGACTTTTATGAGCACTTATCAACCTTTTTTTGATAAGTAGTCAAATATAACTAAGTGCAAATTTAGAGTGGCTATATATGTTTGTGTGTGTGTGTGTGTTTGATTTACAAACTATTATCAACTAAAAGGTGCCTAAGATGTATCTTCTCCAACAGTTAGCTTTTTTTGTAAAACTAAGAAAACGTAATGTTGGATTTCAGGGGAAGCTTTCTCCAGTATCTACAGTCACTGAATGTTCCTCAGGACATTGCTTTCTCATGGTTCCCCTAAAGAGAACAGATAGAGTTCTGATGAGTTCTTCTGGTAACCTGCTGCTTTCTCATGGTTCCCATAAAAAGGGCTGATAAGAGTTCTGCTGAGTTGAGGACCGTACCAAGAGGAAGGAGTTTTCTGCTCCAAACAAACGTTGCTCCTCTTTGACCACAATGAGCAGACTGTCTCCAGAGACGGGTCTGTCCCTACCCGATCCTCCTCTTCATCACTCTGTCCCTAGCTTGTCCTCTTCTTCACTCTGTCCCTAGCTGGTCCTCCTCTTCTTCACTCTGTCTCTAGCTGGTTCTACTCTTCATCACTCTGTCCCTAGCTTGTCCTCTTCTTCACTCTGTCCCTAGCTGGTCCTCCTCTTCTTCACTCTGTCTCTAGCTGGTTCTACTCTTCATCACTCTGTCCCTAGCTGGTCCTTTTCTTCTGAGAGTCCTGTAGAAGCACCTCCTCATAGCGGGGAGGGGAGAGGCTGCTGTAAGGTGGAGGGGGGAAGGCAGTGGGCGGGATCAGGAGACAATGGGGGCGTGGTCGTGATGGGTGGGTGGGACCGTTGTTAGCCCCTCCCCCTATAGTCCCGTTCTGATGTAACCCTGGCAACAGAGAAGGAGAAAGAGCACTTAGACATAAAAGATAGAGAACAAGAAGAAGAGAACGGGAGAGAGAGAAAGAGAGAGAGAGAAAGAGAGAGAGAGAAAGAGAGAGAGAGAGAGAGAGAGAAGAGAGAGAGAGGCACACATAAACACAAAGACACAAATCACAAATGTTACATCCTCAGAAATATGTCTCGCAAAGTGACAAGCCAACTGCAGTTTTGAAAGAGTTTTGAGTCATAAGCAGCATCATTGACCTGAAAAGGCTATAGCGTAAAATACATGTAAGAACAGGGGATAGACACAGACTTGTAGGCCAGTTCCGTAACACCGTTCCATAACGATCATTAATATTTCACACGGGAAGATGCTCACAGACTCAGTGGGGGAGACTGAGAGACGGAGATGTGCTGAAAAATAACTTGCAAGAAGACACGACTCATTGCTATAGAGCAAGATGTGAATCAATTCCATGTTTTATGAATCGCTTTGGCAACATTTGTTGTGGTTTTACTAACAACCCTGACATTAAAGCACAGGAATGGAAAATGTAATCGTTTGACTGACCTGTGCTGCGATTGGTTGAAAAGCATGATTCATGTATTTGTGATTGGCTGAACGGAGACTGACCTGTGCTGTGGTTGGTTGAATGGAGACAAACCTGTGCTGTGGTTGGTTGAATGGAGACTGACCTGCGTTGTGATTGGCTGAATGGAGACTGACCTGCGTTGTCCATTGGCTGCCTGGTAAAGGTGACGTTAAAGGCGGGATCTTCGGGGAGTGGTGAGGAGAGCATGCGCCTCCGGACGAAGAAGCCCGCTCCGCAGCAAAACAGCATCCCTACCATCAACAACAACCTGCAGACACAGAGAAAACACTGTCCCTGAGTCTGTGTGTGTGTGTGTGTGTGTGTGTGTTATAGTCCACTTTGCTAAAGACCAGGGTCCCTGCTGTAGCAAATTGACACTAATACAAACCTAACCAGTAGGTGAAGCCGCTGAGCTAGAGGAGAACAGATATCAAGAACGGAGGTGTGCAGGAAATAGAGGTGAGAGAAGAGATGGAGAGATATGAAGAGGACAGAGAGAAAATGATGAAGAGGACAGAAGAGAGAAGCTGCAGTGATGAAGAAGAGAGAGAGAAGATGATGAAGATGAAGGATATATACTCACCAGAAGGACCACAGTCTCTGGATGGAGAGAGCTCTCACACAACATCTCAATCCACAGCAGTCCTCATAGGGCCTGCATCTACACACACACACACACACACACACACACAGTAATGAAACAAATATTTCTCACCACTTCTTTGTGTTCTATGATTATGATCGGTTGGTTCTGGACCAGGGACTAAGGCTGCACACTGCCACAGCATGTTGGAGTGCAGCCACATTGCCTAGCCAGGGCCTAAGGCTGCACACTGCCACAGCATGTTGGAGTGCAGCCACATTGCCTAGCCAGGGCCTAAGGCTGCACACTGCCACAGCATGTTGGAGTGCAGCCACGTTTCCTAACCAGGGACTATAGCCTTGATCACTGCCACAGCATGTTGGAGTGCAGCCACATTGCCTAACCAGGGCCTAAGGCTGCACACTGCCACAGCATGTTGGAGTGCAGCCACATTGCCTAGCACTAAGGCCACACTGCCACAGCATGTTGGAGTGCAGCCACATTGCCTAGCCAGGGACTAAGGCTGCACACTGCCACAGCATGTTGGAGTGCAGCCACATTGCCTAACCAGGGACTAAGGCTGCACACTGCCACAGCATGTGGAGTGCAGCCACGTTTCCTAACCAGGGACTATAGCCTTGATCACTGCCACAGCATGTTGGAGTGCAGCCACATTGCCTAGCCACGGCCTGCGGCTGCACACTGCCACAGCATGTTGGAGTGCAGCCACGTTTCCTAACCAGGGACTATAGCCTTGATCACTGCCACAGCATGTTGGAGTGCAGCCACATTCCCTAACCAGGGACTAAGGCTGCACACTGCCACAGCATGTTGGAGTGCAGCCACGTTGCCTAACCAGGGACTATAGCCTTGATCACTGCCACAGCATGTTGGAGTGCAGCCACGTTGCCTAACCAGGGACTATAGCCTTGATCACTGCCATAGCATGTTGGAGTGCAGCCAAAACAACAAAAACGACTCTGTTATCCAGTTCATTTACTTTATTAAATCATCATTCATCAACTATTGACTCTATTACAGACTCTGTCTGTCTTTGTCTCAGACACACACACACACACACACACACACACACTAGCAAACAGGACACCTATTTAGGAGTCGTGGAGCGGAGGCTCTCAGCCCACAGGGGGTATGACAGCACTGGTATACAGACCCTACAATGATGCATGAGGAGGAGAGGAGGGGGAGAGCGGAGGCTATGCCTCCATCCACTAACCTTCTCTCCTCTCCCTCCCTCCATCCATCCCTCTCTCCCTCCCTCCATTACACGGTGTCACCTTTTCTTTCAAGAAGACAAAAGAGAGGCAACACTCTGAGGATTAAGCTACGGGATATGGGCATAAGTGTGTGTGTGTGTGTGCAAACGTGTGCTCAATCATGTGTCTGTGTGTGTGTGTGTGCAAACGTGTGCTCATGCATGTGTATGTGTGTGTGCAAACGTGTGCTCATATCGTGTGTGTGTGTGTGTGTGTGTGTGTGTGTGTGTGTGTGTGTGTGTGTGTGTGTGCAAACGTGTGCTCATGCATGTGTGTGTGCAAACATGTGCTCATGTGTGTGTGTGTGTGTGTGTGTACCGCCCTACTTTCTCTCCTCCTTCATGTTTAAATAACAGCTGCCTAATGCTCTGACTCTGCTGTGCCTCCAAAAAAAGCTCTTCATGTATTTCTCATGAGCTCTGTGGGTTGCTATGACTCCCCATTATAAACCTGTGAGTGTGTATGTGTCTTTGTGTACTCACATAAAGTAGATGGGGTACCCTCCCTCAAAGTACCAGCAGTACTTCTTATGAGCGGATACCTGCTGTTGACGAGAGGAGAGGATGACCAAAAGAACCTGCGACACAACACTGTAAACCCAAATCCCCAACAACTTGAACCAAACAGCTCGTCCAGAACAGTCATCCTCAGAAAGCCCTAGATGCAAGGCAGATGTCAGGGAGACTGGCAGACAGAGGGCAGCTACTGAGTCCCTCACACATGCTGAGGAGCTGGCCTTCCTTGTTGAGCCCCGAGAGTAATTCACAAGATAACGGAGTTCTGAATTGTCCAATAATCCGGAATTTGTTTAGCCACCTTCGTGACACAGGCTGTCTGCTGATGTCGACACAATCAGCAATGGATAAGATCTACCTGTCTGTCTGTCAATCAATTTATCTGACTTCTCTTAATTTTTCTCAAAACAATCACTGTTCCTCAATGTTATGCATCTATCATCAAAGTAGACTATTACTATTGTACAATAATGCATCTCGCCATAAATTATATATGCATGTCTGTAGGCTATGTATGTAATATTTCATTTTTACTGTAGGCTACAAAATACAACCAAAATGTCATCATCTCTTCACCTGTCTCATCTGTGGGTGGGCGTGGTCGGCCTGCGTCACGTTTTTGGCTGTTAACATTAGCTGTGCGCCTATATACTCGTATACTCACCTCATTGATAAACGAGAATATGAGAATCACCGCCAGAGCTCCCATTTTTTGATTAAGTGTCCCATACACTCTTCTAAGCTTCTCATCTGAAGTAGTCCGGCTTGGCTGCGGTAGTTTACATGGTGAAGCTGCGATAACTTTGACCAGTCTCCGCCGCCGTCCCAACCATAGACATACATCCAACAACTACCCGACCCGCAGCTCACTCTTTCATTAACTCCATAACAACGAGGCCCGTCCTCCCATTGGAGGGATTTCCTTAAAGCTATACAGTCTGCGTTTTACCAATCAGTAGCAGTAGAAGGCTCATTAATTATATTACTAGTTTTGATTAATCAAAATCTGTAGTTTGTAAGTTTTTTCTATGAACTGCAGTTGTTGCAATAGATTATTATTTAGATTATTCTCCTATTTAGCATTGCTAGCATCCCCTTCAACCACCAATCATAACACAACTTTTAACAACAATTAAGACAACATTACTCTCATAGGTTTACATACCAGCCTCACACTTTATTAGATATGAAAACAAAAATATGCAAAAATGAAATAACACAGAACTCCTCTGCTAATTAGAGGTCAGTTTAGCATCCTGTCTCAAAGATTGATGTACAAATGTTATAATTATTCTTATTATCTCATCGTAAACCTTCCAGTGCAAAGTAGTGGGTCAGAAGCAGAGACGTAACAGTGCATCTATAAGATAGTCAGGGAAAGATTACACAAAAACACTCGACACTCATTCATTAAAAATGACCCCTTTTAAAATCAGCATGGAAAAATATGTATTTATATGCAGAAATAAGCAAAAAGTACGTTTTCCATCATCTCCCTTACGATTTTACTTAACACTCATTCATGAAATACATGAGAAACATATCTGTATTTTGTGAAATGGCGGTATTAGCAACTACTTTTACATGTCAACAAAACAGACATTTAAATTCACAGTACGTATGACCCCTTTCAAATTAGCACGGAAAAATATGTATAGTTATGCAAAAACAAGCAAAGAGTACGTTTCCATCACGATTTTATTAATGGATAAATCCTTTCGACCAGTAACTGTGGCAACACCCACTAACAGAAATGAAAACCTTTCCCTGTATTCTCTCGTGGTGGACCTGTTATAAAGTTAGGCAGAAAGCATTCCTAGAGGATGAGTAAACACGGTTCCTGGAAGGACCAATGAAGACCTTGAATGGAGCAGTGAAACATTCTGCCTTCTACAAGCTCTTCTCGGTCTGACAGGAGATCAGTAAGGAGCTTGCAGCTATCAGTTGGCACTCTACGATTTGATGAACAAGGTTCAGCGAAAAAATAACTTCTTGTTTTAACAATTTAATTCCTAATCTATAAATGAAGACGTCTTCTTTTTGTACAAGTACCTACTGAAGAACGATATTTAAAATAATAATAAAAATAGCCCAATGTGTTGAGAGGGAGCAGCAGCTAATCTTAATGATGAGGACCAGAAACATTGTTAAACTACTAACTGGTTAATATAGAAACAGCAATGCTAGTTTAACACAATGCGAATCCTGGTAGTACAACAGCAAACTAATTTAGTTTCTTAGCTATTCTATTACATTACATTCCTAAGACAACATAAATATACAGTGCTTCACTCCCTCACAGATGATCAACTAGGACATAAAGGTGTTATATAAACTAGCGCCTGTTTAAAAATAAAAGGTTAAAACTGTGGTTAGGCTACGCTAGGTTAGATTTAAAAGAAAAACAACGCATTGTAACGGCCGCAAAATATAACACGAATAACTTTGTAAGATTTCATTTTCAAACAGCATAGAGAACCGATGACAGTAGTAAAAAGTTGCCGAAGACAATTCCAGGAATGATCTCGTGTTTCGCTAAGCGTAGCAACATCACCAAACTGACAAAAATAAATAAATCAATCAACAGAAAAACAAACCTTACGATTGGGGTTTGTATTTTCGGTAAAAAGCTGTGCCTGTTAGAGATGTTTAAAGTTTGAAAAAAACTACTGATAAATACCACTGATAAATGCTGTTCCCTAGAACAATCTAATTCACTCAAGAAAACAATGGCACAGAATAGTAAGTCAAAATGCCAGAGAAATCTACTTGTCAGTCTATACTAGATTTGTTGTCATTACTAAAACCTGCTACTGACAAGCCAAGTGAAACAAGTTTGTTTTAAAATGTATCAGTAGTCATTATTACGTTCACCATCACCTCCCTTGGTGTTAGCTTTCTGCTTCTTAGCGTTCTACACAGACTAGCTTCCCCTCTGTGGATCCCATTATTACTGGGATGTCATCGTGTTGAAGTCTTGATAATGTGCTGGGAAAGGCAGTCTGCCTGGATAACGTTTCTGAAAACATCTGGGTCAGAGAAACCAGCAGCATGCTAAGCAAACTCAAACATTTCATGAAGCAACCATTACCAGTGGCACAGAGCCTTAAAAAAACGCTGCGTACAAGAAATTCATAGGCCACACCCTTAAACCCCCTGACCTACAACCTTTAACCCTTTAACCTCCTAACCTATGGCTGTTGACCCTGGCAGAGCTGCCGGATCCGGTCGGCCAGCTCCAGACAGTGCAGTACCCTGTGTCTCTCTGCCTGGAGGTCCTCGGGGGTGACGAGGCCTGCCAGCTTCCCAGTGAACAGCACCAGATCCTGCATGAAGAGACCCACGGGCTCCCTGGGGGCCGGAGGTAGCTCCGTCACGGAGGAGCAGGAGAAACGGAAGTTGATGGTCTTGGCTCGGGGATATCCCGGCCCACGTTCCTCCGTCCAGGTGAGAGGTCTGAGACACAAGGGTCAGAGGTTATCGTTAGGCTCAGTGGTCTGGTGCACAAAGGAACAACACATCACACATACAGCACGGCTAGCCTTACTGAAGGACATAACACACCTGGCACCACAGTCAGCTACTAAAGGGTTTGGCTGCAGCAATAAATAGAGGACCACAAACAACATGTGCTTTTTCAAATAAGTATCTAAACACAGGTTTTCACACACAAACACACACGCTCTACCTGTTGTCTGCGGTTAACAGCTGAGCAGTCATCTTCATATAGTTGCTGTCGCTGAGCTCCTCCATGGTTGCCGAGGTAACGGTCAGCTCTCCAAACAGGTCGACCAACCAGGTGAGGCGTGCGATGCCACTGAACGCAGGAAACCCAAAGCCAGGCTTCAGAGCGCCGCCTGCACACACACACACACACACACACACACACACACACTTCAAGGTTGTCTATTTAGTTCTAGTCTCTCTTTTGAGTCAATCTTTCTATAGTCAGAGAACACCCCGAATACCACTATGAGACGAACTCACGGTGGGCGCACACACACACACAAATACACACACACACACACAGCGGGGGTTGAAGCCTCCCTACCGGTCACTCACCTGTGAAGTGCAGCGTGCCCTCCTCCAGTGTTCTGTCTGAGACGTCTTTCTTCAGCTGTTTGAAGTCAGCGGTAAACAGCTCAATATGCTCCTCATGCAGAATCAGCCCTAAGGAGATACAAACACCACAACGCTGCAGTTTGATTGGCTGATTATTTCATATTACAGCCCTAAGGAGAGACAAACACCACAACGCTGCAGTTTGACTGGCTGATTATTTCATATTACAGCCCTAAGGAGACACAAACACCACAACGCTACAATTTGTATATTTCATCTACTGATCAGATCACCTGCAATGCTGCACACTTATTTGACCATATCCTTCATCTCAATAAACACATAAAGTGTATGAAATATGATTGCTACAATATTTGTAATAGATCATATACTATTCTTAAAACTTTTGTCCAATATGATTGCTACAATATTTGTAATAGTACCCCTGTACACTATCTGTGGGCGTTGGTTGAACGGACACGCACACGGACACGGACACTCCAGGGCTAACCTTTCTGCTGGGCCAGGTCCCAGAGCTCCACTGCAGCTTGGTGAGTCATTGTCATTGGGTACTCCACACACACATGCTTCCCTGCCTGCAGGAAACTCCTGAGGAGAGGAGAGGAGAGGTTCCCCACAAGGTAGTACAACTAGCGGTAGTGTGTTTGCATGTGTCTATATCCAAACTCTGTTGAAAATGTGAGTGCACACGTACACTTGTGTGTGTATTACCTGATGTAGTCCTTGTGTGTGTGTGTGTGTGTGTGTTACCTAATGCAGTCCTCGTGTGTGTGTGTTACCTGATGTAGTCCTCGTGTGTGTGTTACCTGATGTAGTCCTTGTGTGTGTGTGTGTGTTACCTGTCCTTGTGTGTGTGTGTGTGTGTGTGTGTGTGTGTGTGTGTGTGTTACCTAATGTAGTCCTCGTGTGTGTGTGTGTGTGTTACCTGATGTAATCCTAGTGTGTGTGTGTGTGTGTTACCTGATATAATCCTAGTGTGTGTGCGTGTGTGTGTGTGTGAGTGGCCTGATGTAGTCCTCGTGTGTGTGTGTGTGTGTGTTACCTAATGCAGTCATCGTGTGTGTGTGTGTGTGTGTGTGTTGCCTGATGTAGTCCTCGTGTGTGTGTGTGTGTGTGTGTGTGTGTGTGTGTGTGTGTTACCTGATGTAGTCCTCGTGTGTGTGTTGCCTGATGTAGTCCTTGTGTGTGTGTGTGTGTTGCCTGATGTAGTCCTCGTGTGTGTGTGTGTGTGTGTGTGTGTGTGTTGCCTGATGTAGTCCTCGTGTGTGTGTGTGTGTGTGTGTGTGTGTGTGTGTGTGTGTGGCCTGATGTAGTCCTCGTGTGTGTGTGTGTGTGTGTGTGTGTGTGTGTGTGTGTGTGTGTGTGTGTGTGTGTGTGTGTGTGTGTACCTAATGCAGTCCTTGTGTGTGTGTGTGTGTGTGTGTGTGTGTGTTGCCTGATGTAGTCCTCGTGTATGTGTGTGTGTGTGTGTGTATGTGTATGTGTGTTGCCTGACGTAGTCCTCGTGTGTGTGTGTGTGTGTGTGTGTGTGTGTGTGTGTGTGTGTGATGTGTGTGTGTGTGTGTGTGTGTGTTGTGGGTCGGGGGTCGTCAGTGTGTGTGTGTGTGTGTGTGTGCCTGTGTAGTGTGTGTGTGTGTGTGTGCGTGTGTGTGTTGCCTGATGTAGTCCTCGTGTATGTGTGTGTGTGTGTGTGTGTGTGTGTGTGTGTGTGTGTGTGTGTGTGTGTGTGTGTGTGTGTGTTACCTAATGTAGTCCTCGTGTGTGTGTGTGTGTGTGTGTGTGTGTGTGTTACCTAATGTAGTCCTCGTGTGTGTGTGTGTGTTACCTAATGTAGTCCTCGTGTGTGTGTGTGTGTGTGTGTGTGTGTATGTTACCTAATGTAGTCCTCGTGTGTGTGTGTGTGTGTATGTTATAATGTAGTCCTCGTGTGTGTGTGTGTGTGTTACCTAATGTAGTCCTCGTGTGTGTGTGTGTGTGTGTGTGTGTGTATGTTACCTAATGTGTGTGTGTGTGTGTGTGTGTTACCTGATGTAGTCCTCGTGCGTGGCGTTCTCTGTGCAGATGAAGGCCACCTGGATGTCGTCTCTGCTGAGAGCTTCTTCTGTGGTGATCTGCTTGACCCCCAGCTGCTCATCCAGCGACCTCCTGGGTAGACGCACACGCACACGCACACGCACACGCACACGCACACGCACACGCACAGTTAAAGAACCTACGATTAATATGCTTGTCCCCGTTCTAACATAAAACCTTTACTTTAATTACTGGTTGGCCATGTTGTGTAAGTCAACTTCTACAGTATGTTAGCTGGCTGAAAATTAAAAGAGAGAGAGATACCCTATATGCAAGATTTTGGTCATTTCAAGATGAAGATCTTGAAGATTATGGGATCGCGAGCCTTCAGCTGCTCCGCTGATGGAACTCCCTCCCCCTGACATCAAAAATCTGAGAGAGAGACCTCAAAACCCATTTGTTTAGGCTGGCTTACTGTCCCACGTGATGCTTTTTAATGCTCGATTGCAGGCTCCATGCCTTTTTAATTGTATACTACTTATTTTGATCTTATTTTATTTTATTTATTTATTTATTTTTATTATTTTTTATGTTTTTTATATTACTGTGTGTGCCTTGAAAGGCGCCTTATAAATTCAATGTATTATTATTATTATTATTAAGTGTCCTCATCGTGTGTGTGTGTGTGTGTGTGTGTGTGTGTGTGATACCTGGATACGAATCCTTTGATGCTGAGCTTCTCTGCAGGACTGGAGGATAGAGGTGAGAGGATATCCCGAATCCTGACCCATCCCGCCGTTCCAATGCCCACCACCACAGCCCCAAACATCCTAACAGAGAGAGAGGAATGGTGACATAGTTAGCGTACAACATCCTAACAGAGAGAGTAATGGGGACATAGTTAGCGTACAACATCCTAACAGAGAGAGAGGGATGGTGACATAGCGTACGACATCCTAACGGAGAGAGAGGAATGGTGACATAGTTAGCGTACAACATCCTAACAGAGAGAGAGGGATGGTGACATAGTTAGCGTACAACATCCTAACAGAGAGAGAGAGAGAGATGGTGACATAGTTGGCGTACAACATCCTAACAGAGAGAGAGGGATGGTGACATAGTTAGCGTACAACATCCTAACAGAGAGAGAGGGATGGTGACATAGTTAGCGTACAACATCCTAACAGAGAGAGAGGGATGGTGACATAGTTAGCGTACAACATCCTAACAGAGAGAGAGGGATGGTGACATAGTTAGCGTACAACCTCCGAACAGAGAGAGAGCGATGGTGACATAGTTAGCGTACAACATCCTAACAGTGAGAGAGGGATGGTGACATAGTTAGCGTACAACATCCTAACAGAGAGAGAGGGATGGTGACATAGTTAGCGTACAACATCCTAACAGCGAGAGAGGGATGGTGACATATTTAGCATTCAACATCCTAACAGAGAGAGGAATGGTGACATAGTTAGCATACAACATCCTAACAGAGAGAAAGCGATGGTGACATAGTTAGCGTGCACTAAATGAACTCTGTTTAGAAACGTGTTTGATCATTCTCATGATACTCTGTCCTTTTTGTGAAAACTATTTTATATTTTTCCTTAATTTAGTTTGAGCTGTTGTTGTTCTCTGTCTGTTCTCCCTCCAGCTGTTGAATTGTTTGTTGCCATGTTTACTTTCTTGTGAAGCGTCTTTGGGTGTCAGAAAAGTGCTGTATTAACAATCTATTATTTTTATCATTTTAACAGAGGGAGACAATCAGTTAGGTAGATTATCCCCAAAAAATCCTTCCAATGTCTTAGTTAAGTGTGATGGCAATAAAGTAATCTTTAATCGAATAATCCTTATTTAGCATACATGTCGAGTTTGACCATTCAGTCTCTTAACAATCAGTGATGAGCGATGCGTTAATAAATGTCTTAGTGGTAACAAGGCATTCCTGCTGATCTCACCCTAGCTGTCTAAGTAATACTCAGCACAACACAGCGGGTTCCTACAGAATATGATGAGCAGACACAGTGACTACATCTTAAAAGGTGCAGTATGTAAGTTTGAATTTCTAGCAATAAATTAAAAAATTTTGTGTTTATTACATACCTCCTGGAGGATATAATTAAACCAAAAGCTCAGAGAGAAGGTGCGCTATATATGAGCACCCTGGGCCCTGTATTCAGCTTTTAAAAAATCTAGGGATGCCCACCTATCCCCAACCAATCAGGAGAGTTTTTGCAAGGAGTAAGGGCTACCTGCCTGTCAATCACCTCGCGTGCACACTCCTAGGTAAAATACCTGCTTATGGCGTCACCCTCCAAACAAGCTTGTTGTTACAATTCGCGTTGCAGACAAAAGTAGCAGCGGTGTGCACTAGTAGTAGCAAGGTGGCTGAAGTCGTTGCATGTCGTCGCAAAAGACTTGGCTTGTCAAATTGCCAAGTGCAGTTTTAGAACGTTAAGAAGTATTGCGCCAGATTTACGTCAAAAAGGCATTATTTGTTATGCATATGTTGGATATGCTCGGCAACGTATAGTAGCTATGGTGCCAATCGCAGCTAAATAAAAACGATTGTCATGCACTAGCCCATACTAATAGGAGAATAAAATTATGAAATTGTTTTTGTTAACGTTAGCTAACTATGTCGTTACTATGCACTCAGTTTTAGACCGTTTAAGATCAGACATTCAGGATTCTTTTGTTTTCTCACCTCGGGATCAGACATGGCTTTATGCATTGTTGGTGAGAACCAAATATATGCACAACATACACATGACATGACATTACATTCATTAAACAGACGCTTTTATCCAAAGCGACTTACACAAAATTGTGCCTACAAAAAGATAAGGTAAAAACTAGAAGTCAGGTAGATAAAATAAGTGCATCCCTGACCTAATCATCTAGCTAAGCAGGTGCTATATTAAACATCAGGATACAAAACAGAACCATCACAAACTATTTCTAAGTGCAACCAATTACTTAGTATGATTCATGAAACACTGCCTTGCTCAGGCTCATGAAGTCAAGTCAGAGCGCGCACGGGCATGTGTGGGATGGGCCATTGAGACGGATAGGAGGGAGCAAAGACTCAGGAGGTTGCCCTTTTTGAGTGTTGTGATTCAACTTCTTGCTATTTTCCCCCCAATTCTCTAGAACGACATACTACACGTTTAAGGTCAGCAGCCTTCGGGTTGCTTTAAAGTAGCAAACCTGATTTCTATGGGGCGCCAAGTGTAAAAAAAAAAATATATAAAAAAAAAAAAAGGTTAAAATGTGTATTTGCATTTTTTCCCAGATTTTATTTAAATAGTTTTTTTTCCCCTCAGATTTATAAATGTCTGAAGAACATTTAAATAAATGTTTAAATTTATAGTGTCAGATATAATTTATAAATCTTAAAACATTTAGCCGCTTATCTACATTTAAATTGAACTTGTGAAATAAATCTGAGAAAAAAAGCTTTATTTTTTTACACTTGGCGATTGGAGATTTAGCTCCAAATAAATATATAATTTGAATTTAAATATTTATTTATAGAATCTAGATTTAACAGAGAAGCACATAAATGTGGCATTTGTGATCTTAAATATATACTTTGAATTTTTTTTATATTATATTATATAATATATATATAAAATCTGGTAGATAAATGTGTGAAATTAATGCAAATTAGCTCTGACGTCTATGTGTTCTACGTAATCACTCTTCAACTTCAGAGGTGGCGGTCAAGCAAAGAACTTGAACATTTTCAACATTTTCGAGAATATAGTGGAGTTGCATGGTGTGATTGAGCGTGCTGTTTGTGCAGCTTTACAGGCTCAGACCGCCAGCAAATCCCGACCACACGCACCTCAACCGGAGGGACCTGGAGGACTTTCAGTCCCAATGAGTTCGATAAGAATAAAATGGCCTAGACATAGCATTGTGTGTATTCACAAAACCTTACCTTGTTGCTTAAGTTCTCAGCAAACATTCTCCCTTGAATCACTGACCTACCAATGAACGTTAGAATTGTGGACTGATTAATATGTTAGAAACTGATAAGAACAAGAAAATAATAAATCCTATGTAGCCTATAAGATATTTTTTATTATGTAAAGTGAAAACATGTAGCCAGGCTAATCGAGTTTTATTCCTCGGAACATTTCAGCTGTAATATATGCTTGTTTGTAGGCTAGCCTTTCATTAGCCTGCACTGTTGCCAAGAACTTAAGATTTTCTCTCCAAAAACATTACAAGGTTCAAAAGGCAGCCTAGTAGCCCGTTCAATCAGGATGAACTTTCACTGCTAGCCTACGTTTTGTAAATGTTTTAATTATTATTCTGCCTGTCACGTAATTTTTTAACTCTCTACACATTGCATTGCACGAGTGTGAAAAAATGATCGCATGCTCCTGTTAGTTTAATCACATCTAATTTTACTACCAGATGTCGGCCAACAACTGGGAGCTCTCAGTTCATACTAGTAGTACTAGTCCCATGGTCAAACATGCATCAAATTGTGCATTTTGTAGAGCTAACAGTCCAACGGAAAGAAGCAATAGATGAGAGATGCAAAGATAATAGCGAGTTGGTAGCTAAGGCTGAACAGCATGGCTAGAGAAAGTTGGATGAGGTGGATTTGTGTCAATATCATCAATCAAACTAATTAAGGAGTTAGGGATATATGCACCAGACCATAAATGCTGTGTCAGATGTTGCAGAAAAAAGTAACCTGTGGCTGTAAAGGCAGAATCCAATATGGTTGTAAAAGTAAAAGCAGACATATCCTGCATAAATAGAGTAGGGAAAGGTTTTCTTATTTTCAGATGACTCGATATAAGTATTCCTAAGACGACGGGTGCCCACTTGAAAACCCACTATACCGAAACATATCTTCTCTCAACCCAAATCAATTCTAAAATATTGGCTTGTAAAGAGCTAGCTCATCTTGGAGTTTAGTATAATGGATTTTATAACATAGTTTCCTGTGCATTTTGAATTACGCAGTTTTTACGTTTCCAATTACAAAAGATAATGAAAGCAGACCAAGATGAGAATTTACAAGCTTTTGTGATTTAATATGGTTACGAAAGATAAAAATATATAATATTTATAACAAAGAAGTTGCAACCATTTGCTCTAACAGTTGCCTGTACATTGTGTCTGAAATGGAGATACCTCCTCAGGCAAGCTGACTCAACTTCGATAATTTCTCATCTTATCTGAAAGTTGATACATACTGTATATTAACATTTATCCAAGACCTTACCTGTGTGTCTAAAATCACGGTTGGGGTTCATTTCAGTTTTTAATCCCAATTCCCTTTTCTGATCTATTCCAGTTCAAATAAAGCCTCCATGTTAAAATTAATTTGAACTGAATTCAAGAGGTTAAAAATTTGTTTTGAAGATGATATTGATTACAGAAAAATTTCAGTAGCATACTTTCTAATTACCATTCTTATATTATTTTATACATTGCTATGTATTTATTTTAGTATGTTATATTATGCATACTATACACGTGCCACCCTTTATGTTTTTATCAACCTTTGTACAGCTTCCTTTATATTGTAGCATTAGCAGATCAGTACATATGTTATTAAAGCATTCAATTTAAAGAACGGATACATTTAAAGTATGATTTTTATATTATTTGTAAGCAGGCAAATTCAGAAATGTCAGAAGACAGTGACTATGAAGTGTCTCCACAACCAAGGTGGAGGCGGAGGAGAGGTAAGAAAGATCTTTGGTTGGGCATTTTGCTTGATACACATTTACAAAAGAAAGGTTGCTTCTTTGTGAGTGTGTAGCCTGTGTGTTTGTGTGAGGGAGGGAAAGGGGTGTGTGAGTGAGTGAGACGCTGATAAGACTTCCTAACAAGCTAAAGATTGGTCAAAAATTATGCAACGACGAACATTCTTAAGAAATCTAACATGCGGTCTAAAAGAACATAACACACAATTCAGAAAGAATTGCAAGATAATTTATACTTTGTTCATACAGACAATACGGTATAAATGACAATGGATTCGAGAAACAGACCAGCGCAGTATTTTGTTGCAGACTATAGCATACATTTACCCCATGCTTTTTTCAAACGATTTAATGTTTATTTTTTTATAACCAAAACTAACGCAACGTACAAATTTAAGGAGAACGGATAACTAAATCTGGTTGCGTGGTCCACAATCAAGTTAAAATTAAGAATACGTCGATGTTGCCTAACGTAAAAACAATATAGACTTTGTTCTTACCTCGTCGTTTCTGGTAATGCTCTTTGACAAAAAATTAGAGCCCCAATATTACAAATAATGTCCGTAGTTCAGTTATCTGCGTAGTGATAGACCTGGTTAATAACCGACTATTTTGTATTAACGTTCCAACTTTTATAACACACTCACGTGGTCACTCGAAGGCGGAGATATATAAAGATGACGTCACATGATGCGGAAGTTAACTTACACAACATTGACCACACCAGTAATAAAAGACAGGTTGTATGGCGTAAAGGTGAGCGTCATAGGCACACCAACAATCTTAGCTTGAGTTATTAGTTTAATTTATCATATTTAATGTCAGTAAGATGTAGCATGTCTTATTAAGCGATTGCAAATGCACAGAAAACAAGCAATGCTTGGTCGACCTCTACTAGGGACGGGCTAATGTTATAAAAACAAGTTATGAAAGCAATGATCCAGTCTGGAAGGTTACATACTTCAGCTTGTCGTCATGTCCTCAATTTAGCGTAATTTTGGCTTTACTTTTCAGTTGCAGTCAACTTGGGAGATATCACAGCATTAGGATATAATGCAAAGCTAAACAGCCATATGCACATATTAACGCTACTAAAACCACGAATAAACATTATTCCCATAATAGACAAATAATGCAAATCTCTCGAAAATTCATAATCTTCTATATATTTTCCCCTTTTCCAATTCCATCGCAGTAGATGTTGTTGTTTTACTGAGGGCGATGATTCTGTTATATGTCTTTCTCTTTACCCTAATCAGGAATCTAAGGCCTGTCCTCCATCCCCTAAGCAGGAGAAAACAATGAGAGTCCCGACCGGGAAGCTGCAGCAGCTGGCTATCTTCACCACCCTTCTGACTGGCTCAGGAGTGGGCACCATGTACTACTTTATACAGAGTTAGTATGAGATGCATATTGTTATGTCAGTAAGCTCGTCTGCGCGCGCGCGCGTGCGTGCGTGTGTGTGTGTGTCCCACTGAAGTAAAATTCACATAGAGGCCATTGTATAATACTGTATTCTCTGACCTTTCACTTTGATTAGACTATTTTCATCTAATTCTTTCCTAACTTTATCCACTGCGTTGTATTAAAAGTACATTGGAACTATTAAACTAATCTGCCTGTGACCATTTCTTTATCCAATCAGAAGGCTTCAGTAGGTCAGACTATCACCGATTGGCATTAGAGCGACTGGAGGCTAACCCTGTTGCCATGGAGAGCCTTGGAGCTCCACCCCTGAATGTCTACAACATCCGCCTTTCAGATCGACACAACAAAGTGGACCAGCAGACAGCTCAGGTAGAGCACACACACACACACACACACACACACACACACACACACACACACACACACACACACACACACACACACACACACACACACACACACACAGAGCACACACACACTCACACACACACAGCTTCACAGTGTTCAGGTAGAACACACACACACACACACACACCACAATGTTGCATAGTAATAACACACACACTCCACAATGTTGCATAGTAATAACACATACATACACACACTCCACAATGTTGCATAGTAATAACACACACACACACACACACTCCACAATGTTGTATAGTAATAACACACACACACACACTCCACAATGTTGCATAGTAATAGTAACACACACACTCTATCATGCTGCACAGCGATAGCACACACACTCTATCATGCTGCACAGCGATAGCACACACACTCTAACATGCTGCACAGTGATAGCACACACACACTCCACAATGCTGCACAGCGATAGCACACACACACACACACACTCTAACATGCTGCACAGCGATAACACACACAGGCAGGATAGCTATGACATCGGTCTAAAACACACACGTTTGTTGTTGTTGTTTCAGATCAAGATCCCAGTGAGAGGATCAAAGACAGGAGGCTACCTGTACACCTCCTCCATCAAAGACTCTGACGCCAACAGGTGAGACTCTGTAGCTTTAAGACATGTCGGTGCGACTTTAACTTTAGTGATACATTCGCTCCTTTCTCTTTACCGGGCCATTAGTGATGATGTACTTCTTTCTCTTTACCCGTGCAGGTGTGATGATGTATTTCTTTCTCTTTACCTGTGCAGGTGTGATGATGTATTTCTTTCTCTTTACCTGTGCAGGTGTGATGATGTATTTCTTTCTCTTTACCCGTGCAGGTGTGATGATGTATTTCTTTCTCTTTACCTGTGCAGGTGTGATGATGTATTTCTTTCTCTTTACCTGTGCAGGTGTGATGATGTATTTCTTTCTCTTTACCTGTGCAGGTGTGATGATGTATTTCTTTCTCTTTACCTGTGCGGGTGTGATGATGTATTTCTTTCTCTTTACCTGTGCAGGTGTGATGATGTATTTCTTTCTCTTTACCTGTGCAGGTGTGATGATGTATTTCTTTCTCTTTACCCGTGCAGGTGTGATGATGTATTTCTTTCTCTTTACCTGTGCAGGTGTGATGATGTATTTCTTTCTCTTTACCTGTGCAGGTGTGATGATGTACTTCTTTCTTTTTACCTGTGCAGGTGGAATCTGCAGCTGGCGGTACTTCACGTCAAAGAGGGTCAGGTGATCGACCTGCTGGCCCCGCCTCCACCGTCGTCAGAGCAACCAGACGACATGGGCTGGGAACAGGATGAGCAGCTTGACTGAGACCGCGGCCTTGATGACACTCCCCTGGGCGACCAGGGGGAGAGGGGGACAAGAACGAGAAACCATGGAAACGCTCTAGCTCTGGACTGGAGCTATAAGCAAAGGAAGAGTGGGGTTGATGAAGTTGCCGATGGAGGCAGTAATGTCTATAGATGGATGCTGAGTCTCCAGGAGAACCAACGTGTTTGTTTGGTAGGTGGAGAGGCTGCAGGTAGAAAAGAAGAAAAGACAGACACAGCTGATACAGAACAGAGAGAAACACAGAGACAACAAGTGTAATCAAGAAGTGATGTTTGTTTATTGACATTCGTTAACAGTATGATGCTGGAATATAAAGGTTTTGGGACTCGACTGAGCCATATGGCACCATCATGTGATAGGTCATGTGACAGATCATGTGACTGATCATGTGACAAGTTACCCTGCTGGTCGTTTCTAGAAACAGCAGGTCTGATAAATGGACAGAAACATAGACGGTGGTTTTTGGTCTCCATTCCATGTGTTGATGCAATTTGTTTGTTACAAAATGTTCTGTCAGGACATTTAGTTCCAGAGTGTATCTTTTACTGAGCCCTCGCCCCTGATAAAGAAAGCCTCACAATGGTTACGACTATGGAGCGATGCATGTATGTGAGGATCCATCTTAACAGGGTGAAGAAACTGTTAATGGGGTCAACATTGTTGATGATATTTTTAAAGTCTTCACCATGATGATCCATGACAACTTCTTTGCTTTGTTCTGAGCATGACCGGAAAACAAATATGCTGTAACAAAAACATTCTCATGTATTTACTGTACACAACATATCCATGATGCAAATTAAACCATTCGCTTTCCGTTAACTGCATATCAGAAAAACGTGTCTAGATGACCCATATGCATTCTACAGTGTTCAATATAAATAGTATGTAACTGTATATAAGTCCTATCTAACAGTAGTTTCCATTTTGACAGTGATAACAATCAAAAACCCTTCTAAACTGCGTATTTTTCCAACAAAACAACACTGTTAGTTTGAGATCAAACTGAAATACGATTTTCTTTTTTAAATGAGGATGAATCGTTAGCTTTAATAGCACTCCTTTGTCTTTCGTCTGACTTTCATCTCGTATTAAACGGCTCTGAATTATGAACTGGCTTAGACGATACAAGACAGACCTTCGGACCCAGTGAAGGTTCGGGTTGCACATGATAATGAGACCATGTTCAGTTTGTCAAGGAACTGTGTGAACCATGCCCTTTGACCCTTACATCAGTTCAATAGACAGCTTTACATGTTTTAATTGTTTCCTTTTTTGGAAAATATATTAAGTTCATATAAATTGGCCCTTCATAGCGTTAGGCTGACTGTAGTAACAGTTATTGTGGCCAAAGTATCGATGACTAAACCAGCAATGCTGGATAAGAGGGGATTTGGCGTTTAATCAAACATTTCCCTCCATAGGCTATATAGGTGTGTAAACCCACTATATATATTAAAATACTTGATTTACAGTTAAAGACAGTTATGCAACTGAAACCGTGTTGTCATTAAAAAGTTGCATAGTGTGGTTTTTGAATAGTTATAACTGCCGGTGATAGAGTGGTCTATACAGGGCACCTTCACTTGGTCAAGAGCATTCAGACAGGCAAATATCAATCCTGTCCAGCAGGGGGCGATGTTAAACTTCAAACTGCCTCACTATGTAGCGAAATGTTTTTAAATTTGATATTTTTTGTTCTGGAAATTAGATATTACTTCTCACCATGATTCAAAGCATATTGCATAAACTCTCAGACAAATAAGAACATTGAGACAAAATCAAGTTGATGATCTGTCTTGATCATGCTTCAGTTATTGAACTGCTTGTATCGCTCAGTAATGGATAAATAACAAACTTAAAAAGTTAAATAATAACTTAAATAACAAGTTTCACTTGATCAAATAAAAGGAACAGTTCCACAGGAAGCACAGCAGAAGAAACAGCGCCATCTAGTGGACACACTCTGAACCACTCTGGTCAGAACACCACTGTACACCCACAATTTAATCACCAATATTCACAAAGTCCTTTTCTCAAACACAGTTGGGATTCACAGCTAGCATACCAGTTGAGTTAGTTTCATCTTAGTTCAGACACTCGTATGATATAAAATTTCCAGTTGTTAAACAACCCCGTGATTCAAACTACAGTCTCTGGTGTGTGTGTGTGTGTGTGTGCATGCGTGTGCGTGATAGGTCTAGGACTGCATTTCAAACGTGTGGTATAACTTCCCCTTCCCCCAGACTCAAATAGAATCACAAAAATACAAAGATTTAAAAACAATCCCTTAAAAAAATCATAAAACGTGGTTTTGACAGCATGTGAAGACAAAGAAAATACCTAAAAGAAAAAAAACACAATCTCTGATATTGAAACATTCGTCACACCTATTCTGATGAATACATGAACACCTATTCTGTGAGAGCTAACAGATGAATACATGAACACGTATTCTATGAGAGCTAACAGATGAATACATGAACACCTATTCTGTGAGAGCTAACAGATGAATACATGAACACCTATTCTGTGAGAGCTAACAGATGAATACATGAACACGTATTCTCTGAGAACTAACAGATGAATACATGAACACGTGTTCTGTGAGAACTAACAGATGAATACATGAACACGTATTCTGTGAGAACTAACAGATGAATACATGAACACGTATTCTGTGAGAACTAACAGATGAATACATGAACACGAGTGGTCTCGATAGCAGGAGAAGAGGAGAGGTTTGACATGAGAGAGTTTCATCACTGAACCTCAACACTCTGTCCTAATAAAATGTTATTGTGCATTCTATGTTACATTAAATATGTAATGTATTCGAGTGTGAATGGTACAAAGCAGTGTATTTAGAGGCTAAAGCCACAGCACTTGATCCTTTGTGATGATCAAAATGGCGGTGACAGTAACCACGGCAACGATGTGACGATGACACAAACGGAAGACAAGCCTATACAGTAGAAACAGTGAAGACAGCCCTGTGATTGGAGCACAGCTGAGGTGAGACCTCAGCCCATTGGTTGATGTATGAGATGAGTCTAGGCCCTGAGAGCTGATAGGCTGAGGTAAAAAAAACAACAACATTAAATTAAAAAGGGACAACCGATGATTGGTGGATGCAGCCTTGATGCCGATTGGTGGATGCACTCTCCCCATTAACAAGGACCAATGGGGTACGGTGGCTGTAATGCATGCGGCGGTATCTCGCTTTTCCATTGGCTAAACCGCACAAAAGTAGTATATTTACATCCATTGGCATCGACTCTAAAGGATGCGTTTGGTACCAGAACCGGCTCCCCTCTACCCGGGGTCTCCTCTGACAGACAGGTTTTAAACAGGGAGACAGTCGGTCTCTCTAAAGTGTGCGTTTGGTTGCTGGACCGGCTCCCCTCTACCGGTCTCTCCTCTGATAGACAGAACAGAGAGAGTCGGTCTCTCTAAAGGGTGCGTTTGGTTCCAGGACCGGCTCCCCTCTACCCGGGGTCTCTCTGACAGACAGGTTTAAACGGGACAGAGACTGTGGTCTCTAAAGGGTGCAGAGATGTTGTGGGTTCCTCTGTCACTCTCTGGCTCAGCCCAGTTCAGGTTCTTTTGAGGCAGTCAGGTGATTCCGGTCCAAACGTCCCCGTTCCGACCGCAGCTATAGGCCCATACAGTGGGCTGAAGCAGAGGTCAAGGTTCAGCTCCTCACAGCTTGGGTTGGCCCGGTACGGCCCGGTTTGGGTTCTGGCTCCGGTCCGTGGTCGTGGTTGGGGTTCTACTCCAGCCCAAAGGTGCTGGTCTCCTCCACAGCGATGAGCAGCTTCTCATAGAGCATGGTGTAGGAGGGGTAGGGGGGCAGGTCCAGCCTGTTGAAACACGTATGAGCCCTGAAACACACACACGCACGCACGCACGCACGCACGCACGCACGCACGCACGCACGCACGCACGCACACACACACACACACACACACACACACACACACACACACACACACACACACACACACATTAATAACACAGCATCTACCTGGGCAGTGTGACTGTAGGCGGCTGTGGCAGTGAGTGTAGAAACAGAGCTGTCTAGACACTACAGCAGTGTGTACCTGAGCAGTGAGCGTAGAAACAGAGCTGTCTAGACACTACAGCAGTGTGTACCTGGGCAGTGAGCGTAGAAACAGAGCTGTCTAGACACTACAGCAGTGTGTACCTGGGCAGTGAGCGTAGAAATAGAGCTGTATAGACACTACAGCAGTGTGTACCTGGGCAGGGAGGTGATCTTGCCCCACTTCTCGATGCAGAAGCGCCTCAGGCCGTTGGAGCCCCTCAGGGCAGTGAAGCCCTCGTACGGCACGCTGGACGTCCCCGTGACAAACTGCAGTAGACGCAGACGCTGCTCGTTGTTAAAACGCTCCACGGCGCCCCAGAACCATCGGATCACGATGTGGCCATCATGGTAACCTGCAGGGAGACAGTCACAGTCATCTACAGCGCTGGTTGTCATGGCAACCTGCAGGAAAAAGTCACAGTCATCTACAGCGCTAGTTGTCATGGTAACCTGCAGGGAGACAGTCACAGTCATCTACAGCGCTGGTTGTCATGGGAACCTGCAGGGAAGCAGTCGCAGTCATTCACAACGCTGCTTGTCATGGTAACCTAGGGAGACAGCCACAGTCATCTACAGCGCTGGTTGTCATGGTAACCTGCAGGGAGACAGTCACAGTCATCTACAGCGCTGGTTGTCATGGTAACCTGCAGGGAAACAGTCACAGCCATCTACAGCCCTGGTTGTCATGGTACCCTGTAGGGATACAGTCACAGCCATCTACAGCCCTGGTTGTCATGGTAACCTGTAGGGATACAGTCACAGTCATCTACAGTCCTGGTTGTCATGGTAACCTGCAGGGAGACAGTCACAGTCATCTACAGCCCTGGTTGTCATGGTAACCTGCAGGGAGACAGTCACAGTACTCTACTCTGTGTTGTTCCTCCAGTCACGGAGGTCTTCCTCTCCTCCCTCTGTCCTCCCCTCCTCCTCCCTCTCTCTCTTTACCTCCTCTGTACTCTGTGTTGTTCCTCCAGTCTGTCTCTCCTTTCCCCCCTCTCCTCCCTCTGTCCTCCCCCTCTCCCTCTCTCTACCTCCTCTCCTCCTCCTTCCTCTCTCTTTACCTCCTCTGTACTCCGTGTTGTTCCTCCAGTCACGGAGGTCTATCTCTGCAGTGCCGGCGATCACCAGCTCCAGCTCCCTGGCATCGAACACAGACACCAGCCTGGAGTCCACCACCTGAGAAACAACAACAACAACAACATCAGACAAACAATAACACAACAATAACAGCGTCTGTGTGAGTGTGTGTGTGTGTGTGTGTGTGTACCTCGTAGAAGCCCCTGATCAGAGCGTCAGTCTGCTGCACCACCCCTCTCTCCACCCTCCACTTCACCATCCTGTCTATGTACTCCTTCTTGTTCTTCTCCGTCACGTTGATGTTCGCTCCGCCCGACTTCAGCTCCCGCTCCGTAACCTAGGTAACGGACGCCATCTTTGAACCCCTTCTAGCAGGTGACTCCAGAGTAGCATTGTAGAGCCACGTTCCAAAATGGCTTCTAACATAACTACAGACTCCCCAAAGACATCCTCACTACAGGAACAACAGTATAGTATTTATTATGAATAATAATAATAATGATGATAATAATTCATATAGTGTGATATCCCTCTAACCTGCCCAAAGACTTCCTCGTTGACAGTGAAGGTGAGTTCCAGAACATCTGTGATGTCATTGTCCTTCATCCACTGAAGACTCTGGTGGAACTCTTCATCCAGGTACTCCAGGTCGCTGAGGTCAGTGGAGCTGCGCACACACACACACACACACACACACACACACACACACACACACACACACACACACACACACACACACACACACAGAGAGAGAGAGAGAGAGAGAGAGAGATTGACACACACACACACACACACACAGTATAAAGATAATACACTTGTATTGTATTCTCATTATTCACACACAGGACTATACACACACACACACACACACACACACACACACAAGATAGTCCACACACACACACACACACACACACACACACTGACTCAGTGAGGAGAGTGTGACTCACAGTCGGAGCAGGGCTTTGTAGAAGGGTCGGGTGAAGAAGGCGTCCAGAAGGTACTGATGTATCAGAACCAGACCCAGGATACGACCGCTGAACCGGAACCTAAGACAAGCGAACCAGACCAGACCAGACCAGACCAGACCAGACCAGACCAGACCAGACCAGACCAGACCAGACCCACACCCAGACAGGTAAATGGTTAGAACATCATTCATAACAGAGCAGAGCAGACCAGTCCAGACCAAACCGTACCATACCGGACCAAACCAAACCAGGCCAGACAGGTAAATGGTTAGAACATCATTCATAACAGAGCAGAGCAGAGCAGACCAGTCCAGTCCAGACCAGTCCAAACCGTACCATACCGGACCAAACCAAACCAGTCCAGACAGTTCAATGGTTAGGACGTCATTTATTAGAGAACAGAGTAGACAGTGTAGTACCACATTAACACTATCCCTCAGACTCTCACTATCACTAACACTAACACTATCACTATCACTATCACTAACACTCAGATAGACTCTCATTATCACTATCACTAACACTATCACTATCACTATCACTAACACTAACACTATCACTATCACTATCACTATCACTAACACTATCACTAACACTATCACTGAGATAGATTCTCACTGTCATTAACACTATCACTATCACTAACACTCAGATAGACTCTCACTATCACTAACACTATCACTAAGATAGACTCTCACTATCACTAAGATATACTCTCACTATCACTAAAACTAACACTATCACTAACACTATCACTGAGATGGACTCTCACTATCACTAACACTATCACTAACACTATCACTATCACTAACACTCAGATAGACTCTCACTATCACTAACACTCTCACTAACACTATCACTAAGATAGACTCTCACTATCACTAACACTATCACTAACACTATCACTAACACTATCACTAACACTATCACTAAGATAGACTCTCACTATCACTAACACTATCACTAACACTATCACTAAGATAGACTCTCACTATCACTAACACTATCACTAACACTATCACTAAGATAGACTCTCACTATCACTAACACTATCACTAACACTATCACTAAGATAGACTCTCACTATCACTAACACTAACACTATCACTATCACTAACACTCAGATAGACTCTCACTATCACTAACACTATCACTAACACTATCACTAACACTATCACTGAGATAGACTCTCACTATCATCATCACTCAGATAGACTATCACTATCTCTAACACTAACACTATCACTCAGACTATCACTAACACTAACACTATAGACTTGTCATAGTACAAAAATACATTATCTAAATGATCTATCCAAGCAAAATTATCTAAATGATAAAAAAGCAGTTTTTAAGGGTTTGTGTATGTGAGTGTGTATTTGTGGGTTCTGGTGTGTGCACGTGTGTGTGTGCGTGGGTGTGTGTGTGTATATATGTGTGACTGTGCGTGTGTGTGTGTGTGTGTGTGTGTGTGTGTGTGACTGTGTGTGTGTATAGGTGTGTGTGTGTGTGTGTGTGTGTGTGTGTGTGTGTGTGTGTGTGTGTGTGTGACTGTAAAAAAATAGGTGTGTGTGTGTGTGTGTGTGTGTGTGTGTGTGTGTGTGTGTGTGTGTGTGTGTGTGTGTGTGTGTGTGTGTGTGTGTGTGTGTGTGTGTGTGTATGTGTTGCCGCCCTACCACTCCAGGTGGTTCTCCACGAAGGCGGACATGGGGCTGATCTGCACGGTGTAGGTGTCGTTGGCAGAGTACTCAAACAGGCCGTAGTACGGGTTAAACAGCTCCTGGGACAGCAGGAAGAAGAACTCCCTGGAGGGGCCCGAGTAGTCCAGCCTGGAGGGGGGAGACGAGGGGGGAGACAGGAGAGGGAATGGAGTAGGGGGAAGAGAGAGGGGGGGGGGTTAGAAGGGAAGTGATAAGGAGAAGGAGGAGAGAGAGGGAGAGAGAATGATGAAGAGGCAGTTGTTTGATCTGACAGCTGCTTCTGACAGGGTCTTCCCAAAGTCATTGAAGATATACAGGAGTCTGTGTGCACGGGCCTTGTTAGTGTGTAACTGTCCCCCTACTCTTCCTCTCCTGTGAAGGTGATGTACAGCATGTTAGTGTGTCACTGTCCCCCTACTGTGTTATAGCTTCCTCTCCTGTGAAGGTGATGTACAGCATGTTAGTGTGTCACTGTCCCCCTACTCTTCCTCTCCTGTGAAGGTGATGTACAGCATGTTAGTGTGTCACTGTCCCCCTACTCTTCCTCTCCTGTGAAGGTGATGTACAGCATGTTAGTGTGTTATAGCGCCCCTACCCTTCCTCTCCTGTGAAGGTGATGTACAGCATGTTAGTGTGTTATAGCGCCCCTACCCTTCCTCTCCTGTGAAGGTGATGTATAGCATGTTAGTGTGTTATAGCGCCCCCTACCCTTCCTCTCCTGTGAAGGTGATGTACAGTTTGTTCCTCTGGAGTTCTTTTCGTGAGTAGGCCATCACTTGGTTGAAGGTTCCCTCCAGTAGATGATCTCTCCTCACAATCAGCCTGCAACACAGCCATTGATGGATATTACTACGACCACAGGATGCAACACAGCCATTGATGGATATTACTACGACCACAGGATGCAACACAGCCATTGATGGATATTACTACGACCACAGGATGAGAGACGTGTAGAACACAACACTAGAAAGGCCTCACTCAACACACCTGATTACTCATTATTAAGCCTTAACAGAAACAACAACAGCTCCACTAGAATCTAGCACCAGCTATGAACATGTTACTGTTCTATGAGTGTGTGTGTGTGTGTGTGTGCGGGGTGGGGGGGGGGGGGTATGAATCTGAACGTTTCCATGACAATAACATATAATTTCCTGTCTTACTTGATCTTCCCCGGTCCCTGTCCGTAGCCGTGACAACCCTGACCATGTCACTGAGACATCACTTCCTGTCTTACTTGATCTTCCCCGGTCCCTGTCCGTAGCCGTGACAACCCTGACCATGTCACTGCGACATCACTTCCTGTCTTACTTGATCTTCCCCGGTCCCTGTCTGTAGCCATGACAACCCTGAACTTGTCACTGCGACATCACTTCCTGTCTTACCTGATCTTCCCGGTCCCTGTCCGTAGCCATGACAACCCTGACCATGTCACTGCGACATCACTTCCTGTCTTACTTGATCTTCCCGGTCCCTGTCCGTAGCCATGACAACCCTGACCTTGTCACTGTGACATCACTTCCTGTCTTACTTGATCTTCCCCGGTCCCTGTCCGTAGCCTTTGGCTTCCAGCTTCCTGTAGAAGTTCCTCAGTTTGGCCTCAAAGTCACGGCGGTACGGAGCAGGAGCCCTCGCTCTTTGAGTGCCTGGACACACACACACACACACACACACACACACACACACACACACACACACACACACACACACACACACACACACACACACACAGCACACACAAGCACAAACATGCACACACACACACACACACACACACACACACACACACACACACACACACACACACAAACACACACAGGAGATGGCAGCTGTTATGATGACTGCAAATTCATTCCTAATTCTCACGTTTAGTTTATGCTTTTAAAATATGAACTAAATCTTCTCTATTCAGTGTAGGGGACAGCTCCCCTATCTTAAAGCTGCATACAGTAGAGAGACTACCTTCTTACTAAATCTCCTCTATTCAGTGTAGGGGACAGCTCCCCTATCTTAAAGCTGTAGGGGACAGCTTCCCTATCTTAAAGCTGCATACAGTAGAGACTACCTTCCTACTAAA
>JAPMUY010008585.1:55000-65000 GCA_026901105.3 Galaxias olidus | reverse complement strand
CTTTGTCTCTCGTCACACACTCTCCAACCTCCTCCGCTGCCCTCTTGAATTTGCAAATGAGACGCTGGGCCCCGTCCATTGTCCAGACCTCTATCTCCTTTACGAGCAATGCTAATTCCCCCGGCAGGAAGTCACTCTGCAACACTCAAAGCGCATTGTATTGTCTGACAAAAAAAGAGAGAGGACAACCCTCTAGAGCACCCCTCAGTCAAATGCCACTGTTTAAGCAAAGCCCTTTATGGAAGAGGTCACCGCCAGACTATGCATCAACATTGGATTCGCCTGCTAGAGAGGTCTGTTGTTTGTATGAGCCTTTCTGTCGGTGGGGGGTGGGGGGGGTGGAGAACTTCTAAGGTCTTGCATAATCAATTGTAGGGTTCCAAGATTCTTCCGGATGTTCACAATTCAGATGTTCTTTCTGTCGAGTCGGGTCGCTGCCGTACATTAAAGATAAGACCGTTGACATAAGGGGGCAGAGACAACGTCACGTTCGGTTCAAATCTCAATAGGCTGTCTGCTTATCCCCAACACGCACACGCACGCCAACACAACACAGTCAGCTGCCGCGCCGATATGGAAATCCAGGTGTGAAATGGCCCACTAATCTCCTTATGTGTGTTAAAGGCTGATCATATCCCTTTGTGACATCCACAATCATAATCCTGGGCAGATTAATCTGTGGAGATTGACAGAGGAAGAAAGAAAGAGAGGTAGACAGAGAGAGTTATAGAGAGAGAGAGAGAGAGAGAGAGAGAGAGAGAGAGAGAGAGAGAGAGAGAGTTAGAGAGAGAGAGAAAGAGAGAGAGAGAGAGAGTTAGAGAGAGAGAGAGAGAGAGAGAGAGAGAGAGAGAGAGAGAGAGAGAGACAGAGAGAGAGAGAGTTAGAGAGAGAGAGAGACAGAGAGAGTTAGAGAGTGATAGAGAGAGAGAGAGAGAGACAGAGAGAAAGAGAGCAAGAGACAGACTGAGAGAGTGAGAGAGAGAGAGAGAGAGCGAGTGAGAGAGAGAGAGTGGTAGAGGAGGTAATGTGAAAACAATCCCTGCGCTGATAGCCACAGCAGTGGCAGAAAGCTCTGCTACGGGCGGTGTTTGGAGCGCGTTCCATTAGAGCGGTGCGCAGTCTCATCGCTCCGACGCCGTGACTCGAGCAACTTATGTCCCGCCTCCATGTCGGAACGTTATCTGAGGGTTGATAGACTTAGCCACACTTCAGCTGTATTTCATTTTCTTTTGTTGGGTGTGAGCACGGAGCAGTGATTGTTATCGAACAGAGCGCGCCGTTGATTTGGGTTCCTTGTTTGTTACCAAACAGATTTGATTGGGTGGCAGAAGTTCAATTTGGCGAAATAACACTTTTAAAACCTGTTTTATTAAACACCAGGTAGGTTGTTGTCCTCAACTTGTGTAACAATAGAACAAGCTGTGAATGATGGACTTCGTAGACGACCGGGGATAACTGAATCAAGGCTGTTCACTACACGGCCCCCCAGGACCCCTCTTAAACTTCATAACTAATGTATATTGTTTTGCTTTACACACACAGCTCACTGCATCCGTTACATCGCCCTGGAGGTCCTATGCACAGCGCACACAGCGTCAGCCCCTGCCTCATGTAAGCAAACACACAGACGCACATGTATACACTGGCTCATGGCTCATTGGCTTGTGAATGAACGAACACAAACATTCACACACACACACACGCACGCACGCACGCACGCGCACGCACGCACGCACGCCCGCACGCACGCACGCACGCACGCACACGCACGCACACACACAGACACCCAGTCCCTAATCACGTTTCCTCTCGGTGACTTTAGATGAAATGCTGTATTTATCAGAGGGACAGCGTTTTCAGCCTCATATCCTGCGGTGGCAATTCAAACGACTGGGCTAATGGTCTCTGCCAGAAAACAGTACTACACGTAAGCAATGACACACACACTAATACACAGAAACACATCCCCCAATCGCGACTTCTCTCACACACATACATACTCACACCTGATAAAGGCAAGTCCCCCCTCTGATATCTACAGTCAATATAGTTTAGGGTGTATTAAATGAACTCCTCTTATGACAGAAGGTGTCCATCTCTACCCCGTCGCCAGCAAATTGAGTTTGGAGTGACACTTTTCCTCAACACTGTCAGCCGCTAAACTGACAGGCTCTCAAGGCCCGTCTTTCAAAGTGCTGGCAGTTTCCCCGAACGTCTTTAATATCACACATTCGCCCTCAAACTGTCTGTCTCTCCCTCTGTCACGCGCTGCCTCCCGGCCACACGTTCTCCCAGGCAGAACAGCGTCGGGAGAGACGCGAGGGCCATTGTTCTCTCCCCGGGTTCTTCATTTATACCTGAGGAGAGACGGGAGAACATGCAGGGTAGCATGATGGGGAGAGAGAGAGGGAGCGAGGGAGGGAGGGAGAGAGAGAGAGAGAGAGAGAGTAGAGAGAGAGAGGGGAGGTAGGGAGAGAGAGGGAGAGCAAGAAAGAGAGAGAGAGAGAGAGAGAGAGAGAGAGAGGGGAGGGAGGGAGACAGCAAATGGGATTTGAAGCCTTTGCAAAACAGGCTTGCTCTGTGGGAGCTGGAGTAGTCACTTTGTATTAGACACAGTGCCATGGATTGGCCCCTGACGCTGTTGGCAGCATACCGAGAGCACGAGGCTCTGCATGGATACAGTATAGCCTGGCCTCCATTCTCTCTCTCTCTCTCTCTCTCTCTCTCTCTCTCTCAGCATGTTACACTTATTTCCCTCTCTCTGTCTCGTCCTCTAATTTTCTCTCTGTAAATGTCTCTCCCCCTCTCTCTCTCTTTCTCTCTCTTCCTGCGTCAGGATGCATGTTACACTTGTTTCCCTCTCCCTCTCCCTCGCTCTCTCCCTCTCCCTCTCCCTCGCTCTCTCTCTCTCCTTCTGAGTGGTCTTTGGGGTTTCACCGACTTCAATCTTTCAGCCTCAGTCGGTCCATCTGCCGGCCTCTTCATGAGAACGCGTGCTCCTTCAGCTCTCTTTCCATGTCGTCCTCCAGGTCGGCGTGTGTCCTTCCGTCAGCGTTCCTCTCCTCTTTTATGTGAGGACCGCATCACACTCACCTCGCGCAACTCATCTTCTTCGGTATGTCTTCGGCGCACTTCTCTTCTCGCCGTGGCCGGGCGTCTTCGCTCTGTGCCACCTCCTTTGCTCATTTCATGTTATTTCCTTCCTTTTTTCTCCCTCGTTTGATCTCTCTCTCTCTCTGCGGAGCACGTCCCTGTCACGTGGCGCCCCTCTCCGTCGTCCTTCCCTCCTTCTCTCCGCGTTTCCTCTCTTCTCTCACCTCGGCTTCTGCCACGGCGGATCGTGAATATTAAGGGGGACATTCTTGGGCATATCGGCATGCTTTGCCGTTGAGATTTCTTATTGTCCACCCAGCGGGAGGATGCTCTCACCCGGCCCTGACGCTGCACAGGCAAAGTCAAACTGACAGTTTGGAGTCCACACCAGAAAGGGGTGCGACGATAGTGAACCGGTGAATCAGACATTAGGTGAAGGCACTTAGCGTTCCTCACTCCGCTGGTTAAAGACTGCCTCTGGTACCGGAGAACACGGGACAGGCCAGAACGGGGGGGTTAAAGGTCATACCATATATAGTTCCACATGAACACGGACACATATCAGTTTGGATGGCCCCCGCTCGCGCTATGCCCCCCCCCCCCCCCTCCCTCCACCCACCCCTCCTCATAGCTTTTGAAGGACTGTGAGTTGCAAGGAGGACATTAGCACTGCAAAGCGGGGGCACTGTGGGTTCAACTCGGGCATGTAAAACCTAGACACATTAACACAACGAGGGAAAAGATCCCGATAGGTATTACCAACACACTTATGCGGCTATTTGAATGTATATTACTCGCAAAGTAGCACCAGTTCTGATGTACGTGAACCTGTATCGAAACCCGGCAGAATAGAGAGACCGCAATATGTAAACCAATGGACAACAAACATAGCATATTTAACTGTAGCATACATATATGTGAAAACATGTCAAAAACCAATCAATGGTCACTCTGAATTACAAAGACAAAGATCAGAGTGCAAGACTTGCTGCATTCAAAGGCAAAAAATAAAGTTATTTTGCCAATGCTAATAATTTATGCTCTATGCATTGTACATATGATCGCCATTATTGATAAACTCGGACAGACGGACAGAACATAACTTATCTGTGGGTATAAATAAGCCATGTCTTGTGCAAACCTATTGATCTAAATCTATCGGTAAAAGCCTTGCACAGAGGGAGAGAGAGAGAGAGAGAGAGAGAGAGAGAGAGAGAGAGAGAGAGAGAGAGAGAGAGAGAGAGAGAGAGAGAGAGAAATGTGGGTGGAGAGTAATTCAGAAAATTCAAGGCACTGCCTCCCTTCCCTCCCTCTCAGTGGAAATTCATCCTTGAAGGATTGTAGCGGACATTCGGTGTGGATCTCGGTCGCGGGGCGAGGTCCGAACAACACTTGCAGTTTTAATGGAAATACAATTGGCTCTTTAGTGCGGTGTCAGCAATCATTTTCAATCGTTTTTATTGTTTTGTTACTTACCAAATTCGTCATGTGATTTTCCCATTCACTTGATATCTTTTTTTGCTTTTCTTTTTCTTTACTTTGGATGAACTTCAGCTGCCAATCGTCTTCGTAGTAGGATTTTTTTAATCACATAGCCTACTGTTTGTTTGTGATTTCATTTCGGACACTATTCTAAGGTGGTTTACAATGCGATTGACGCTGCCACGGCTAACTTTGGGCGGTCGAAGGTAGCCATATCGCACTGCCTGGAGTGGAAGGCGAGAAGGGAGAAGGAGCGGATTCGACACCATTCAACCTATATTTATCCGTGACTGTCTCCAGCAGGATTGCTTCGGACGACTACCAAGCTGACGTTGCCAGCAGTGCCTAGGGTATTTTCCTACTTCTCTAATAAGGACTGAGCAATTGAAGGAATCTAGCCTTGTGCCTACAAAAGATTGAAAACGGTTAGTTTCTTACTATATCACGACCTTTAGATTTTGACAAATTAATGTCTCGAGACCAGTCGTTCATTATGTGTTGGTGCTTGCTGGCAAAGCCTTCCCCGCTGACGCTGTCAGTGACAGTGTTCCTTCTGTAAAATCGAGAGAGTAATTAAAAAAGACGGACGTTCATGGACTGGTAGCCTTCATAATACTATTGATATATGTCTGATATTTGTGTGGACGAACAGCCACTGTGTTGCGGTGGATAGCATGTAAAATATTTCTGTTTCGTGATTCATGGTTCCGAAGAATGGAGTCGAACCGAGGGGCAGCTAGTGCAGTGAGTGTTTCTGGCTGCTTTGCACCGTTATTAGCTGGCTGGCTAGGCTACTTATCCTGCTACTGATTTTTAGACACCCCATACCGCTGGGACTAGAGCCTGCTCTCACAAATACCTCAAGCCAAGTCACTGTCCTTTCCTAGCCCGATATAAACAGGTGCAATTATTAAGTTAGTGTACCCATGGGGGTGGAGGGCGTTTGCAAACCAGGACAATCTGATTTGATAATAAAACACAAATAATTATTTCAGCTTTAAATTAGTCTGAAAACATTTGTTTAGTCCGCGTTTATGACGTCAATTCCTCGTGGCTAGTCCCAGTCTAGTGTATATTTACCACCAGAGACGCTTTGGCAACATTGCAAGCATTTTGGGGTCCAAAAATCTGCCCTTTTGACTATCTGTGCTGCGCTGTAAGGGTTTTTCAATCCGGGTTTGTACGGGTGCGTGCATTAGCCCCTGCCTATGGAACTGTAGGGTTTCGACTTTTGTAGGCTAAACATTATGTGTTATTGGACTTTAGTTCAAAGTATTTGGGCTATAACTGTTTTATTAGAACGCGCCTTTTACAATGTTGCTTGCGACTGCCATTTAGGTCATTTTCATTCTTTAGCTATAGTAATTTGCTGTAAGGATAATATTAGATATACAACGGCTATTTGGAACTGAAGTACGTGATGTTAACTGGGATGTTTTTTTTTTTCTTCCACACCCCTTTTACTATTCTGCTCACGTCCCGTTTGCCATGGAGACGTAAACCTTCTCTATGGAGCATGTCTCCTTTGACCGGGCGCGGAATGAAAAAGGACCCATGGGGTTGAGGACGAATCCGTGTTCCCTCTTACAAGTGATCACCGTTTCTTTTGACATTTTTAAAAGTCACCTACGCTACTAGTTATTTTAGTATTGCCAAGTTAACTCGCGTTAGATCTCGCATGTTCTCATTGCGGATCAAACAAGTGCAATTGGATTGGGCAGGTCCTTGTTTTTTAACACACATGCAGCGATTTTGTAAGAGGGAAAAGGCAGGAGCTACCACTTTTTCTTGTCACTCAATGCTTGAATGGTAATGGCTTCTTAAGAACAGCATTACTGCAAACGGCTTCGTTCAGGCCATTTTGCCCTGCCTATGCCGGCACATCGAGGTGAGGGCAGATGTGCTACTTTCTAATCACTAAACCAACATTATCTTGTCTCCAGGGTCATTTGGAAGGACTGAAGTAGCCCCAGGGGAGAGGTAACTGACTGGGCTGGTCAGGGCTCTTGAGACTGCAGGCAGAGACTGCCACCTAGGTCTGTGTGGGCCTCCACATATCTCTCCTGCCTGTCTGTCCCTTCCGCTCTGGGAATCACCTCTATACATATATCTGTTCTTGAGGTGAGGCCATCGATTTTTGACAGAATAAAATAACTGTATTTAATATTCAAAAGATTGTGGATTTGGAAAGACTGTCAAACTATTTATTTTTACCTATTCAGTCAATGTACAGTATAGAAAATGCAGTTATAATAGTTCTTTTTTTTTTGCAAGTGGGAAACATGAACTACTACCTGTGCTGTCATTCATCTCGCCACTGTTGTGTTTTTCATCCTTAATGACTGATATTCTATCTCATCTTCACTGTTAGTGCCAATGGTTGAAGCAGACCAAATCAAATGTTTAGATGTGCACGACTGCGATGCAGGTGTGTGTGTGTGTGTGTGTGTGTGTGTGTGTGTGTGTGTGTGTGTGTGTGTGTGTGTGTGTGTGTGTGTGTGTGTGTGTGTGTGTGTGTGTGTGTGTGTGTGTGTGTGTGTAAACAAAAGCGTCATGCTATTAGGAATGGCATGCTCAGTACACAAGCAGCTTTTAATCCCTCACACAGCCGTGGTTTATTTTCCTTTAAGCAGCCTTAACACCCTTCTGATGCTGCTCGCCGTGTGTGCGTGTGTGCGTGTGTGCGTGTGTGCGTGTGTGCGTGTGTGTGTGTGCGTGTGTGCGTGTGTGCGTGTGTGTGTGTGTGTGTGTGTGTTTTCAGCAGCAGCAGCAGTGTGTAATAGTTCACGCTGGAGCAGCAGCCTAACCTAGATACTGGAGCTGTAACACGCACACACACACACACACACACACACACACACACACACACACACACACACACACACACACACACATACACACAAATGGTAAATAACCTGAGGTTGTCTTGTCTTTCTGAGAGGGGGAGGAATCACATTAGGTTGAGGGTGTGTGTGTGTTTGTATGTTAGAGAACAGAGTATCTAAAACAGCATGTGAGTGGATCAGTTGATGATCTCAGTGCAATTTATTTTTTATTTTATTTATTTAGAAGTGAAGAAGAAGTGGGAACTATCTAAAGATATCTCAAAGGGGGCATATTGAATTCTGACATGCTCATCCTCTGCTTTGTCCAAGCATTGTGCTGTTCCTGTAATGGAAACATCTCTTCAAAATGGAAGTCCACTTGGTTTGGCGATGAAAGACGTTGCCGGTCTGAACATAAGCCTTATTTGAATAATGCATTTTAAACTAAAGTACTGTACACAAATCACAGAGCGAGTGTTTGCTTTTGAATAAAAATGATGCTTTACTGTCCACACGCTCTCACACGCAAATGCAACACATGGACACCTGCAAGCCCACTCTCCCTGTCTCTCTCTCTGTCTCTCTCTCTCGCTCTCTCGCTCTGCCCCCCTCTACCCCCTCCCCCTCTTCTGACTAAAATAGAAGATGGGCCTCCAGAGTGTCTGCCGGCCTCTGGTAGGCTTTGGCTTCTCTTCCGTCCCTATGACTCACGGCTCCGCACAGAATAGACTGGGCCAAAAACATCATAGGAGTGTGTGTGTGTGTGTGTGTGTGTGTGTGTGTGTGGTATAGTATAGTATAGTATAGTATAAAAGGCTTTTTCTAAGCCCATACCATAGCCGTGCCAAACAGGAGCTATGGCTGCTTTTATACATGTAGTGACAGCGTGACTGAAGTTGTGTCCGGCTACTTTTGGAGGTTTCTGTCAGAATGGGGTTGTTAAGGCCCCTCAACCCTAGGCCTGCAAAACAGTAGGTTTAATGTCACCGTGGTAATCATTAGGATTCATATTTAGGGGTATATTAGTATAAAGTAGTTATCGAACATCATTTTATCTGCCGTTCAAAAGCAGTTTATTTTTTTTAAATGCTCTGTGATGTTTAAACGTATTTCACTACATAAATAGACCATTACTTTTACGTTTGTTCTGCTTTGTATCTGTCAGGATCACACCACCCAGTTCCATTTCCTCGACTTTAAATCAGGTTGCTTTAATGGAGTTCTAAGCCCTGTGTGCGGCAGTTTCCTGTTGTAGATGTTTCAGTGGAGCGTGCATGCAGCCAGCCAGTGTATAAAGAGGGAGAGGCTTTAGTCATTAGCTATGGAACATTAGCTAGTCTTAACTGGACAACTTTATTAACTCTGGTTGGCCCAGTCCTGGTCGTTTGGACATTGGCCCCTAATGGGGAACGTGCTGGGGGAAGCATGGCGCAAACTAGCTCGTGCTTCGCTAAGCCTGTCGCTGGCTAGCTGTTAATTAGTCAAGCGTTCTGCCCAGTGAGCTAGCCAGTCAGCATTCCAGAGCTCCATCCCCCACAGTGAGATAAAAGAGAAAGCCCTCTGTGACCATAATCTGTCGCTAATTATAAATCGGTCTGTTTTACACCTTTTTCCCCCCCCTTCAAAACACCTGATATGGTTTGAACAACGTGGAAGGCCTTTGACTTTACTCACTGCGGCACTACCAAGTCGTCGCTGGTGCCAAAACCTCAGAATCAAGTCATTCCTAAATGTTTCATGTTGCTAAACTAGCATTTAAATTGCTTTTCTGTCCGCCGGTTGTGCTGTTTTGTTTGGTTCCCGCCCCGCAACCCTTTTGTCCCTTTCCCCCCTGCCTAGTTTATTCGTTTGCTATTAAAGTCAACCTTTAGTTTGATTGGGAGGAGGTCTTTAGGGGACGTTTAAAATAAAGGACATTGAAGGAGGAGTGTTTTTTTTAAAAGGGTGGGCTGAATAAAAGGGATGGCATTGGGAGTTGGGTGTTTTGAAGGGAAGGTCAAAGGTAAACACAAAGAGCCGGGATAGCGAGTGTGTTATGGAGAGGAGGTCTCAAGGTAAACAGTGGAGGTCGGAGTGGAAAACGGAGGCAGCGGGGGAACGTGACGGTGTTATTTCTCACAGTCAAACGCCGCTCTGGGTTTTCACACTGGCCAACTGTGTGCGCCTGCCGAGATCTGAATGGCCGGCATTGTTGCTGGCATGAGTCCACGCCACCGTGTGCATTAACTCGCACACAGAGAGTGTACACACACACACACACACACCTAGAGTACTGACACAATCTCTCCTCGACAGGCTCTATGTGTAGATCTTATCATGGTACTAATGTGTTCACCCGGCAGCAGTCTTGGGGTAGTTGGACCCTTCTGAAGTGCTCATCTGTAAGAGGGTCCCAGCGGGCACACAAGGGCTTCAATACTGCTGACACAACACAGCAGTCACTGCTGTCTCTACTGGCCCACGCTCGGGACGAATGAATCAGGGGATAAATGAACGAGGCAGTTGACTTAATGAGCAAATTAATTTGTAGAGAAACGCATACGATTGACCCCCCCCTCGTTGATTGATTTAAAATTATGGCCAGGTTTTTTTTTTTGAAT
>JAPMUY010008585.1:47500-52500 GCA_026901105.3 Galaxias olidus | reverse complement strand
AGGGATAATTCAACGACGCGCCGCAGATAACAAACGTCGTCTGAAGGGCTCTCGGCCTTTTTAATGGAACGCTGCGTAGTAAACACCCACGTTTGCTTAATGGCAGTGTAAACGCCATGGCACAGATCTGCTGTTTACGGTGCTAACTGTGAGGGACGAGTTAAGACTCGCGCGAAGCGCCCCTGAGCTGCCTGTCCGCCATCGCCAAAGAAGATGAGGAGGAAGATGATGAGGAAGATGAGGAGGAAGATGAGGAGGAGGAGGAGGAGGAGGAGGAGGAGGAGGATGGCGGTTCTTCCTCCCTGTCTCTGGAGTTGTCCCGTTCGCTTCCCCTATCATTAAGGTAAAGACTCTCCTGAAACCTCCGCTCTGACCTTGGTAGCCTTTCTTTCTCTGCTATCGCGCCGACCAGCTGGGCTCACAGCGATGGGAGGAGGGGAAAAAGAGAAAGATGAGAGAAAGAGATACATAATGTGAGGGTAAAGCCAAAAGAGAGGGCAAAACAAAAAGATAGCATATCCATGAGAGATGAAGGGAGGCAAAGAAAGAGCTTTGCAGACGAAACTGAAGGACCCCCCAACTCCCTGCAGCACAGTGTATTTGAAGGGATTGAAGTCCAAAATGGTGGATGTTGATCAATGGACTTTTGGACTTGTGTCTCTGAGTCCCCGGGCGTAAGAGTGGTACGCTGCTGTAGCGGTGAGCTGCATAGAGCCGCCGCCCCCCTGAAAACCTTCAACCATTCAACCAATCAATACTCTATCCGAGGCAGCGTCTGTCAAATTGTCAGAGCTATTAACATTACAGCATTACGGCTTGGAGTTCACTGCATTATGGTTTCCAATGTGCCAGCTCAAGGTTCTCTGCTGTCTGCACACGAAACCACCGTCCATATGCACGCGTAGGGCCATCTCTTTAGGGGGAAATACCAATGTGCGTATAAATAAATTAACACAGCTCTTTATTTTTTTTAAAACAGGAAATCTCAACTGAGGGCCCTTAATTATTATTATATTTCTTGTTTAAGGAAGTGATCTTAGGAATGTGCGAGGGCACAAGGGAGAGACCTTTGAGAATGGAACGCGCCCTAACGGACGATGGAAGGAATGAGTGTACATGGGGAGGGAGCAAGGGCACAGTGGGAGAGAGGTTGGCTTAACCCAGAGAGCAAGGGTGTTGGAAGGGAGGGAGGGAGGGAGGGAGGGAGGGAGGGAGGGAGGGGAATGGAACAGCGGATAGACACGCTCACACACCCATCCACCCGACCCTGGATAAGAGGAGAAGGATTAATTAGCCTGCCAGGCAGTCATAGGAGGTGAGGAGAGGAAGGAGGCCAAGGGTGAATGCCGTGTGCGTGTGCGTGTGCGTGTGCGTGTGCGTGTGTGTGTGTGTCCGAGGGTGCAGCTTGGTGTATGGCAGAAGCAGACGGGGTTCCATGGACACCCAGCTGTCCCTGCTGTCGCATAACCAACTGTCCCAGCTGCCCCCCACCCACACGCATACACACACACACACACACACACACGCGCGCACACACGTCACTTTACCAACTGCCCCCAGCTGTCAGTCTCTGTGTCTTAGAGGATGCTGATGGTCTGCTAGAAGCACAGTCAGGTTTGTTTCTCTTCTCAGAGAGGGCCATTCCAAAAGCCCCTTGGCTCCAGGCTGGTAGTGTTGCTGTCCAACCCTTTGCTGCCCGACCCCTTTTGAAGCCCGTCATCTGCCTTTGTGCTTCTCTCTCTCTCTCTGTGTGTGTCTGTGTGTCTGTGTGTCTGTGTGTCTGTGTGTGTGTGTGTGTGTGTGTGTGTGTGTGTGTGTGTGTGTGTGTGTGTGTGTGAAAATGCTGTCTTGACACATTTCCTAACATGCTGAGTGTGTAGCAGACATGTTTGGCCAACACATCCACAAAGACATTTGTGAAGTGTCAGTGCTGTGCAGCGTGCGTGCTGTCACATTGCTGACTGAACGCAATACGAAAGCTCCGTTGGCACTACTAAGAACCATTCTGGTTTATCGTACTCCTGTTTTCTCTTTGTCCCTCGCATGCTCAACTCTCTCTCTCTTTTTCCTCTATGTTCCTGATATTTTGGTAGTGTGTGTAACCGGCTCCTTAGAGCTGCTGCCCCGAGCTGGGTGTCGATAGAGAAAGCAAGGGTGGGTTGGTGGGTTGAACTCACAGAGAGACACAGTCACACACAGAGAACGAGGTAGGAGAAACCGCGTCATGGATGCTAATAGGCTAACATTAGCCTAATGCAATTCTCCATAGCACCTAGCCACCGACGGCTTCCAAAGGGGTGGGACGTCAATTGTGTTTTTCTCCTCCTTCTCCTCCCCTTTGTCTCTCCTCGTCTCCTTCTCTCCCGTCTAATTTTCTAATTCTTTCATATTTCATTTCTGCTGTGTTGCAGAGTTATAATTACCACGCAGGGAGGAGCACGAGGGAAGCGGCACACGCCAACCTAAATACACACACACACACACACACACACACACACACACAGACAGAGCCCCCTATGAGCCCAATAACCGTAGGAGGGAAACTGCTGACAATCCATTCCGACAGGACTCCAATCAAAGTGGACACATGCCTAGTTGAGTTGGGCTGCGTCTGCAAAAGAACCACGATTCCCAGGATCCTCCCCTCGAACAACCAGCAGTTTGTGTTGCTTTGCCTCAAATTAATGCTTTGTTTCGAGAGACCCGAGGCATATTTATTAGAAACCCCTATGGGCTTATGTATTCTTGTAGAAGGGAGCGCGTTGAGGCTTTTCAATGAACTATGAGCAGCGTGGTACTCAACGCAGGGAATCACAACATGTTTGTGTACCTCAGAGAAAATATTTTCTGACAGGAGGAGGCTGCTCCTCGTCTTTTGTTCTTCAAAGATAAGGCCTTGTTTTGATGTTTTCTTGTCTTTTTTTCTTTTTACACACTGCTCACAATGGCTTTCCAATAATACACTGATGTTACGTTAGCGGGGTTTGTTTTTCTACTTCAATTTATCGGCTGTCAAGGGGAGTGAGCCTAAAGTGCCGGAGTTCACTGCTGTTGAGGAGTAGCTTTGATACATGGCCATTGCCGGGTTACCTCCAATAATAAACTACTATTTGTCTTTGATTCCCTTTTGTGGATTGCTTTGGAACACATTTTGATTTTGAACATGCTCTTCGGTCAGGCCTGCAGAGTAAGGCAGGGCTTGGCTGCAGGGGTGGAACAAGATCTTGTTGAGGCGGGATAACTCGATACTCAAAAATGGTTTATCTTTTTAGACAATCAATTTAAACAAAGTTCCCCGTGTCTGTCAGTGTAACTTGAGATGATTGATGTTGACACTGCTCTCTGGAGAGTAGACGTTTTCCCAGTGTGTGTTTGTGTGTCTACATCTGGAGTCCAAAATGGCCGCCCCAACCCAGGTATCATGTGTCAGCTTCCCCATTGTCTCCATGTATATTTAGGGGCCCAAAATGGCTGCCCCCTGGTGCCCCACTGTCTGAGTAGGTCAAGGTCTCTTCCTGTTCTCCTGTCCTGTGTTTGGACTCCGGAGGAGGGCAGTGACCTGGGTGGCTTGCAGAGCAGGTTAACATCTGGCTCCAGCTGTCAAACACACACAAACAACCCCACCCTTCACACACACACACACACACACACACACGCACATAGTCACACACACGATGTGTTTCAATAGGCAGGTTCGATATCTCCGATATCAAAGCCAGGGTCAGAGGGATGGGATTTGAGTCCCCGCGCCGTGCCTCACATTTTTCGCTTTTCTCCGTATTCCCTGTTTTCCCTCCTCCAAACCTGTTTATTGTTCCCTGTTCCGAGTTCCGCCGCCGACCGCTCTCTTCCGTCCCGTCCCGTTCTGTTCCCACTCTGCTCAGTGGTGTGGGGTTCTTGCAGATCCTTCCTAATTCCCTGGCTGGACCCAGTGGCAGCCATAGCTGGTTAGGTTTGCTGGCGTGAGTCGGGCCCACTCCTCTCATCCGTATGCTCACACATATGTCCGCCCTGCCAGCGCTCATTCTAAATAACTATACAAGGATGGATATTTATGGCTCCTGGGAGATATTTCTGAGAGCTTTTCTAACTCTTACTGGGGTTAGAATTTCATTATATCTTTTTTTTTTTTTATTTCTATTTATTCCATTTGTTTTGATTGGTCGAGCCATACGACATGCCATAACTTTGTGTTTACTTTCCACTTTTGTCGCCGGGCAACATTAGGTTTTTATGGAGCACCGTTTTAGCCTCCATATGTTCGAGTGTCTGCTTTTATGGCTCCTGTTTTATTTCTGGTTCTACAGTGTCAGACAGGCAGGCGGCCTGTCAGTCAGTCTGTCTGTCTCCGTGTCTTTGTGTCTGTTAGGTAGGCCCGTGTGTTCCTCAGCTGTCTAGCTCCCTGTCAGTCAGTCTGTCTGTCTCCGTGTCTTTCTGTCTGTTAGGTAGGCCCGTGTGTTCCTCAGCTGTCTGTCTCCGTGTCTTTCTGTTTGTTAGGTAGGCCCGTGTGTTCCTCAGCTGTCTAGCTGCCTGTCAGTCAGTCTGTCTGTCTCCGTGTCTTTCTGTCTGTTAGGTAGGCCCGTGTGTTCCTCAGCTGTCTGTCTCCGTGTCTTTCTGTCTGTTAGGTAGGCCCGTGTGTTCCTCAGCTGTCTAGCTGCCTGTCAGTCAGTCTGTCTGTCTCCGTGTCTTTCTGTCTGTTAGGTAGGCCCGTGTGTTCCTCAGCTGTCTAGCTGCCTGTCAGTCAGTCTGTCTGTCTCCGTGTCTGTCTGTCTGTTAGGTAGGCCCGTGTGTTCCTCAGCTGTCTAGCTGCCTGTCAGTCAGTCTGTCTGTCTCCGTGTCTGTCTGTCTGTTAGGTAGGCCCGTGTGTTCCTGTCAGTCAGTCTGTCTGTCTCCGTGTCTTTCTGTCTGTTAGGTAGGCCCGTGTGTTCCTCAGCTGTCTAGCTGCCTGTCAGTCAGTCTGTCTGTCTCCGTGTCTTTCTGTCTGTTTGGTAGGCCCGTGT
>JAPMUY010008585.1:0-42500 GCA_026901105.3 Galaxias olidus | reverse complement strand
GGTGGGACAGGTGTTCCAGATGAAGCTTCCCGTGGAGAAAATGGAAGGCGGTTACCATGGTGACATGGTCAAGGTGAGCGTGCGCCCAGGAGTTGTTGTTGTTATTTGTTGTTGCTATTGCTAGGTTTCTGGGTTCTCCAAGCTCCTATTTCCTTTTATTTTTTCATGTAAAAAAAAAAATTAATTGTTTGCTTTTGGAATCCGAACAAAATGTACTTTTGTTGCATTGTTTTTTATATTCAGTCTCTTCATAATACAATTCTAATGCGCTGAAATCACTGGCCATAGCCTGCTGTTTCTTTTATCCCTCTTTCATTCCCCCCATCAATTATTTATGCTTTTCTTTCTAGGCCTTTCTTGTGTTCTTTGAATCCTCTTCCCCTCCTCGTTCTCCCCTCACTCCGTGTTTCACCCCTTCCTCCTCCCAGCTCAGCCTTTCAAATCACTTCCCATGTTTACCCTCCCTCTCCCTCTCCTTCTCTCCCTCGCTCCCTCCCTCCCTCCCTCCCTCCCTCCCTCCCTCCCTCTCCACTCCTCATCCTTTCAAATCGTATCCAGTGTGCCGCTCGCTGACATGAGCGGCATACGAATATATGCTTACCAGCTGTCAGTCCCGGCCCGGCCTGGCGTATGCATGACGGGGCAACGCTTAATGTAACAGGCCTGCCAAAATGTTGCCGTCTCCGTCGCCTCTCCCCCTCCAAAGGGGACGGCTCACGCATGACGGCGCCCGTCACAGGGCCTCACCCAGATACGAGGGGGCGGCTAAGTGAGGCGCGCCCGCTCTGCTCCGAACGGCGTGGACACCCACGTTGGACATGTCTCTGCTCTTCCTCCTCCTCCTCCTCCTCCTCCTCGGAGCGGCGCGTATTCTGGGATGTCTCCGTTGCCGAGCGGTGAACGTGACCCGTGGGGGGGTCGGGACAGTAGGGGCAGTCGTGTACCTCAGTGTGACTGAAGTCGCTGGAGCCACTAGGTCAGAGTTCACCACAGCCAAGCCAAAACGCTTCTGGGGAAGGATCCATGGTAGACCTATGTCGTGGCAGTTACAGGGTAGAACAAGGAAGTTACAGCTCTATAATGGCAGGCTCGAGAAGGGGGACCTACCTTATTTGTGTGCGTGTGTGTGTGTGTGTGTGTGTGTGTGTGTGTGTGTGTGTGTGGTACTGTACAGTATGCCACCTAGAAAAAGATTGCCGATTACGATAGCGAGAGGGCCTCTTTGTCCTGCACACACACACACACACACACATCAGTGTCCGCACACAGCGTGTGATCCCACGTTCACAGCATCCTTTCTGGCCTGTCTCTCCCAGTCAGGCTCAGGCTGCTTGGGCGACCGGCGTAAAGGAACACACACGTGCACGAGCATGCCTCCGGCTACCAAGGAAATCTCCCCTGAGAGCTGTGGTGGAGGAATAAGAGTGTCTCTTACCAAGGCACCTCATCTCCTCCTCAAACTCTTTCTTTGTCTGTTTGCCGTCCGTTTCCCTTCTCCTCCAAAGGTCCGTTGGGCTGCGGTGGTTTCAGGGCAACTTGGCACAGTAGCGGCGTATTGAAAAGGGCTGTTGTGTGTGTGTGCGCGTGCGCGTGCGCGCGTGTGTGTTTGACCACTCTTTTCTAAAGGTGTTTCTTTCTTCCAGCCTCTTCGCTGGCCCCCTGGGTCGTCAGGGTCAGAGTCAAGGTCACCAGGCTAAAGGCCAGATCGATAGCCCAGCCTCGGCCCCTGCTGCTGGACCCATACTAATGGCAGCAGCCGAGGGGCTCCCCCGCCGGGAGTGTGTTTGTTCCACACCACAGGGAAGAAGGGATGGGTGGGGGTTGGCGGTCTGCAGGAGAGGTGCTCCAATCCGTTCCAAACGGTCTCCAAAATCAGCCGAGGTGTGCGTGATTGGCCGATTGATCTTTGCTTTGTGTCCTGGTTGATTCATGGTAGTACTCTGTGGATCAGCCGCCCGGCGTCCAGGCTTTGACTTTTGCACTGCTCCTCCTTGGTGCACTCTTTTTTTGTCTTTTCCGGCCGGTTTAACGATAACGGCGCCCGCCTCTGCATCTGTTGCGCACGGAGGGCAATTTATTTTTCGCTCCGCGTCTGTGCAGAAGGGGCATTTATTAGGTATTGGCCCGGCAGAAGCGTGTTGTGGCCAAAAGATAAGCTCCCTCACTATCCTCGTTACCACAATTATCAGCGTCATTAGCTCTCCCACTTCCCTTTTATTTGCTCCTGGAAACAGCCGACGTTTGCTGGAAAAACTAGGAGCACGGAATCAAAGCCTCCTTTAATTTCTCCGGCTGAATGGGGCTGTTTTGGTGGCGCGTGTGTGTGTGTGGGTGTGGGCTGCGGTGGAGGAAGAGGAGGAGGGCGTGAGGAAGGGTTATTAGAACAGAGGAGCTGTTCCTTCTCTGATGTTATTGTCTCGGCTCCAGAACAGAACTGTTTGTTTTTTTGTTTGTTGTTCTAATGTGTGTGTGTGTGTGTGTGTGTGTGTGTGTGTGTGTGTGTGTGTGTGTGTGTGTGTGTGTGTGTGTGTGTGTGTGTGTGTGTGTGTGGGGGTGTGTATCAGAAACGTCATCGTTCCTGGTCGGCTGCTGCTAGGGGCAGGCGGGGACAGAGAGAGAGAGAGAGAGAGAGAGAGAGAGAGAGAGACAGAGAGAAAGAAAGAGAGAGTGGAGAAAAGGTGTAGCATGACTGAGAGCTGTGCGGGGAATGAGAGAGGGAGGAATGGAGGGAGGGGAGAACAGAGTGGGGTGTTTTTGGTGAATCCCCTCAAGACACTCCAGTGGAGAGAACCGTTGCCTTGCGCACGTAGCATATATCCCTCTTCAAATCGCTCTCTCTCGCTCTCTCTATCTCGCTCTCGCTGTCTCTCTCTCTGTCTTCCTTACACACTCTCTCTCTCTCTCTCTCTCTCTGTCTTCCTCACTCTCTCTCTCTCTGCCTTCTTCTCTCTCTCTCTCTCTCTGTCTTCCTCTCTCTCTCTCTCTCTGTCTTCCTCTCTCTCTCTTTCGAATGAGAAGTTTCTACTTTCCGTTTGTCCCCGCTCCCCCTCCACTTATCTCTCTCTCTCTTTTTTTAATGCCAGTTTCTCTTAAACATGCTCTTCCAATCTCTTTCTCTCTCTCTCTCTCTGTTCTGTTTTCTTTCCTCTCGTTCACCTTCCATTTTCCCCACTCCTTCCTCTTTCCTCTCGGCATGCTCTTGATTTTTCCCCTCCCTTCTCTTTCCCAGCGCCCCCCTCCCTGGCGGGTCCCGAGCGGGGCCTGGTTGGCTGGCAGCAGGGTGGTGGAAAACAGGCTAGCAGTGGGGCAGATAAAAACACACACACACACACACACACACACAGTGGAAGAGGCTCTGAGTCATACCGCTGGCGCTGGCGGAGCGCTGGGGCCGTGGTTTTGGGAGGCCTCCCACACTTCCCATTCCCGTCTCCCCGTCAGTCCTCCTACCGTTCTGGGATCTCCGTGTTTCTTTCACAGTCCCGCCCCCTCCCGTGACGACAGTCAGTCACGTTTCGTGCGCTCCTGCGCTCTTTCATGTCTTTTTCTTGATCTGTTTGTTTTCAGCTGTTTTTTTTTTTTGGTTGTTGTTTTTTCGTCGTCCATTAGGCCGCGCTGGGTTTTCCTGTTTTAGCATGGAGCTGATTACCGTAGACAAAGCTGTGACGAGGGGGTGGGGTGGGGTGGGGGGGGGGGGGGGACCGGCGCTGTGTTCCGACCCCCCGCGCCGTCTCAGTCTGGTCATGTTGCCGTTGACCTCGGGGGAACTCTGGGGGGGTGTATTTCGGTGCCCTCGACACGCCTGCCATCGGTGCCCAGCCATATATGGGGAGCCTGTGTGTATTTGTGTGGGCCCGTGTGTCTTTGTGTGTCGGACACGATATGTGAAGGGAGCTCACCGTCGGGCCTCTCCGCGGCTCCGAGTCGCGAGTCACAAAAGACAATGGCAGGTCTGGTAATTACTGGAATCAACAAGCTGTGTCACCACGGTGCTGAATCCCGGCTCACAATGGCAGCAAAATGTCAAGGAGAAGTCGAGCTTTTCATCTGGCTAATTATATCTATTTGAAGGGTGTGTTTGTGTGCTTGTGTGTCATTACACTACAAATACCCTACTTGGGTAATGTGTGTGTGTATGTGTGTGTGTGTGTGCGTGCGTGCGTGCGTGCGTGCGTGCGTGTGTCGAAAGAACGTGGGAAAACCATTACCATTATTCAGCGGAGCAGTTTGATGAAGTCCAAACCCACAGAGAGGGAAATGCTTATACTTATACTGCTCGCTGTTATTGTGATACCTGCGGAGAAAGACACACACACACACACTCGCTCAAGATCCAAATGACACTTTTTCCCCCGCTCGTTTAATTGGTCGTAGGCATGCGGTTTGGAAAATGAAGGTTGCGAGTTCATCTCCCGTGGGGCTAGGGAAACGGTTATTATGTCCTCAGCTTTCATTACACTCTTCCCCTCTCCCTGCCTTCACACACACAAACACACATATCACACACTCGCGCACACACACTTATCTCACACACACACACACACACACACACACACGCTCGCACCGCTGGAATAGAACAAAGGGCAGCCTTGGCTGGCTGTTGAGTTACCATTCATTGGTGTTACTGTGGACGAAGAACTCTCCTAATGAATTGCTGACACACACACACACACACCTCCACACCACAGCAACCCTAGGTGAGGTGAGATTGCGCGTGTGTTTGTGAATGCACGTGTGTGTACATGTGTGGGAATGTGTGTGTTTTAGGAGCGAGGGAGAAGAGACTCCTCGTAACTTGCGGCGTACGCTGGCAACCGGAAAGCTCTGCTTTTTTTTATAACGAGTCGCCTCAATCATTTTGTACTTTTAACGACCCGAAAATAGGGCCGTGTTTGCGGTGCTGCGTGAGCACGGGTCTCTGCGGCCCGCGATGCTTACAGCGAAATCACAAACATTTTTAAGGACCCCTTCTTCTTCTACATCTTCTTTACTTCTTTACTTTCCCTTTCCGCCTTCCAATAACCTGTTCCTCGTGCTGTCGCCGCCACGGTGACGTCATGGCGACAGCAGATGCAGCTCTCTCTCTCTCTCTCTCGAGGCCTATTAATAGACTCACTTTTTCCTGGAAGCTTCCTGGTCGTGGGTGCGGGCTGTGGGAAGACGGCGCTGCGCTGCGGTGCCGGGCTCTCGCTCGCCAGCCGTGTGAAAATGTTTGGGGGGGGACGGAACGGAACGGGCCGTGAATAGCGATCCATCGTTATCGCCGGACCTCCCCCCGCCTCGCGGCCGCTCTCCTTCTCTCTCTCTGTCTCCGTCTCGCGCTCCCTCTCCGCTCCTCTCTTTCTCTCACTCTGCCTCCTCTCCTCTCCCCCTCCTCTCCGCAGCCTCTCACATATTCCGCTCGTGGCGTACGACTTTGCCAACAATTCCCTCCACGCCCTCTCTCTCTCTGTTGCTTTCTCTCTCTCGCTCTCTCGGTTGCTTTCTCTCTCTCTCTCTCTCTCTCGCTTTCTTTCTCTCTCTCTCTCTCACTTTGAAACTGTTCCTCCTTTGTGTTTCTCCTTATATCCTTCCTTGTTCAATCTTGTTTTTTCCTCACGTTCCTTTTTTAGTTTTATCTTCCTCCCTTCTCTCCCTCTCTGTCTCTCTCGCTCTTTCTCTCTATCTCTCGCTCGCTCTCTCTCTCTCTCTCCCTCTCTCTCTCTCTCTCTCTCTCTCTCTCTCTCTCTCTCTCTCTCTCTCTCTCTCTCTCTCTCTCTCTCTCTCTCTCTCTCTCTCTCTCTCTCTCTCTCTCTCTCTCTCTCACGCCCTCTCTCTCTCTGTGTATTCCAGCCCTCCCCTCATCTCTCTGCTTGCCTGTGTTCCATTCCTCAGCATCCTCATCCTCCTCTTCCTCCTCCTCATCATATCACAAAGACATGCCTGGGAGCCTCCAGCTTCCCCAATATGAATCTTATCAGCTCGCCTGTCGCCTGGATGGCTAACAATGGTGGCCTTTGTCCCTGCTCCGCCTCGCCCAACAATGAGTCCCTTTCTTCCCTGGGATTTCCATTCCTTGATCCATCCATCCGTCCATCGGTTTCTCTGTGTAATATCTTTATGCAGGGCAAAGAGAGGGGCCGGTGGGCTCCCTGCCTCTCTCGTCTGTCTTCTCCAGGGCTGGCGATTAGGCCCCTCTCTCTCTCCCTCGCTCTCCCCTTGTCTTTCATCTTTAAGGGGTTTGATACCCCTATATCCTCTATAGCTGGATACCAAACAGCACGAGACGATTATATAGACTCGGATAGGGAGCAGATTCTTCACTGATAAAGACTATAGTACATCAGTATAGATAGGATAATAGTACATCAAATCGTGCGTTATATTCCGCAATGGAAGGCTGGCTTTACTCGGAGAAGGGATTCCTCCATCCTGGTTCTGGACATTTTACCCATGCCTTTTGACGCAACTCGTTTGAACAGAGTTTACGGCCGGCCGCCCCGTGGCTGTGACTGAGACTGTGCGGGCTCCTTTTGAAGTGACGGAAGACGGCACAGAGGACGGCGAACCGCGGCGACGCGTCCCGTCAGGGCGACGGCGGCAGCAGCGAAGACCATGAGTCGATAGTGTCCCGTCATGTTTTAGGGGCCGCCACTCATACATAAACCCCCCCCCCCCCCCCCCACCTAAGTCCCCGTCCGAGATCTGAGATCTGCGGTGGGTGGGGGGGGGATCGCCGGCGAGGGAGAGCAGACAGTCACGGTGGCTTCCCCCTCCCCGGTTCTTTTGAAGCGCCGCTGCGATGTCGCTCGCCTCCGTCAAGCGAAGCGGGCCGCTCTTTGATGAGATTATCAACCCCCCGGTTTTTAATTAAGGCTTTCTCTAAGCGGCGTGGTGGTGGGGACGTGGTGGTGGGGACGTGTTGGGGGGGGGGGCTTACGGAGATGGCAGTGCAACCCAGAAGTGTCAACGCGTCTCTCCCTCTAAAGGCTCGCCATGCCTCCTGAGCCCACGCCCACAACCAGGAGGAGGTCCGCCGTCTCATGGCAACGCGGAGGTGCACTTCATTTGATACCCCTTGGCACGTCGGGCGTTCCCTTTCTCTTGGGGATTATTCGAGACCCTGACAGTTTTAATCAGCTGCACCGCGAGACCCCACCCGATTCCAATAGGTGTTTAGCAGAGACGTGTGACGGCGTTCAAAGACGATTTCCCTCAACAAAGTAGAACGCAAACGGGCCTGGCAGAATGACACGTCGTCACGACTTCACCCGTGCTGGGTTGAATAGCGAAGTGCGAGTGCAGGCGTTTCCCCGCTGTACGACGCTTTTCATCTCAGGCCGCCCTCTTCCCTCCTCAATGGCCTCTCTTGGAATCTGGAACGCCTTTTTGAGTTTACGGCTAAATTGGTTTCTGTACTGCATATGTCGACGACCATTTAATAGCTTTCTCCAGATTTTATTGAAAAGAGGATTTGCGGGTCATGGCTAGTATATCTCTAGTCTAGTGCTCTGCCAGGCGGGCTGTGGTTATAATGGGTCCGGATCCAGAGTAAACCCCCCAGGGCTCCAGCTCCTATCGACCGCGGGAAGGTGGGAAGTAGGGTTACTCAAGGTGGGCCTTTAAAAGGCTAGGAGACTGAGGGAGAGGGGGAGTAAAAACCCCAGCTGTTGTGTGTGTGTGTGTGTGTGTGTGTGTGTGTGTGTGTGTGTGTGTGTGTGTGTGTGTGGGTGTGTGTGGGTGTGGGTGTGGGTGTGTGTGCGCGCGTGTTTGTGTATGTATGTGTGTTCCCTGCTTGTGTGCTGCTTAGATCATTAATGATGTACCTTGGGAGCGCAGCCTCTACATAATTTATCAACCCAGATTTATTAGCCGCAGAATTAACGTGTTTGGGGGGGCTGTGGGGTGCTAGGGGGGCTGGGGGCTCCGCGCACATTTGTTCTGGTTTTGGATTTATGTGGGCCTGTGTAGTTGTCACTCCCCTGCCATCTATTTCTCTATCAGACCTATGCTAGGCGGCAGCCTCCAGACATGTAATTGCCTGAGGTATTGTCCATTTGACTAGTTAATGTTCGACGCTGCCTTTGTGGCATCGCTGCCTTCTTTTTTCTCTTTTCTCTCTTCTGTCTCACTTTGCTTTTTGTCTGTCCACCTCTCGCTTGTGATGTGACAAGCTTATAGCCCATTCACGTAGCCTTTTATGTTTTGTGATTCTGATCTTTTATGTTATTTCATGACAATGTTCTACTGGGTAACTTTTGTTTGTTCGTGTGTAACATGGTTCAGCCTCTAACTGTGTGTTTTGTTATGAGCAACTCGGTTGTCTGTGCGATCTCTCCTTTTGTGTACGTTAACCTATAGTGGCAGAACATGTATTACAATACAACAGTTTAACTTCTTGGTACTAGGTATTCAGGAGATTCAGTTTGGTTGTTTTTGATTTGATTACTCTATAGGGAGACTGAGCAAAAAGTTGTCAAAACTATTGTCTTTATCCTTAATGGAGAACAAATTTTTTCCTTAAAAATAGGTCTCATCCAGTGTCATTGAATTGAATTGTATATAATATTTTCTAATATAATACTTTTCAAAACACAAAAAAACTGTAGACTCACGGTGTCCTCTGTCTTCCCTCTCTCCAGGTGAGCGAGGTGGGCAAAGACTCTCTCCCCGGCTGGCTGCACTGGGACCCAGCCACCCTCACCCTGCTGGGCCTGCCTCTGGAGGAGGACAAGGGGGTCCACTACATCTCCATTTCCCACGCTAGGTCCCCCCAGCCACAGGTGTTCTCCATCGAGGTGCACCCGGAGGAGTACGTCGACACTGACCCCGCCCAGGTGACTATTTGTTTTCGTCTGTTTTGACTCTCTTCAAACGCCAGTGTTCATTCTATGTCGTATTTGAATATTTCTCGATTTTCAGTTCACTTAAGGTTTTGTGATTTTGTGTCGTGCACTTGAATTCATCCAGAATCTATTTCATAAAAATCCGCTAAACGTTTTGTCATTTTCCATTCCTATTCTGTGTTCTTCAATCTTCTGTGGCTCTTCTGCTCCTCGTCCAGCTGGCTCTCCAGACGGCAGCCAGCGGCGACGCTCAGCCCTTTGCCTGTGCCAACGAGGAGCCCGTGACCGTGCTGACCGTCATCCTCGACGCCGACCTCACCAAAATGACCTCGCAGCAGCGCGTGGGGTTGCTGGGCAACATGCGGGCGTTCTCGGGCGTGGCCCTGCAGCACATGAAGATCCTGCCTGTGGTAAACAACCGTCTGTTCGACATGTCCGCCTTCATGGCGGGGCCGGGAAACGCCAAGAAGGTGGTGGAGAACGGGGCGCTGCTCTCGTGGAAGCTGGGCTGCTCCCTGGACCAGAGCACCGTCCCGGACATCAGCAGCGTCCAGGCCCCGGCCAAGGGGGGCACCATGTCGGCCCGCCTGGGCTACCCCGTGGTGGGCTGGCACATCGCCAACAAGAAGCCCCAGGTCCCCAAGCGGGTGAGGCGCTACCTGTCCAACACGCCCACGGCCGTGCCCACCATCCTGCCCCCTACCTCCCTGGTGGTGCCACCCGTCCGGATCGTCCCGACCCCCTCCTCCCCGGCCATCGCCGGCCCCACCGAGAGCTCCGCGCCCCCCGTGAGGGGCCCCATGCCCCTGCCGGGGAAGCCCACCATCCGGGTGCGCGACTCCATCGCCCACACCCCCACGCTGGGTCCCCCCCAGCCCACCAGGGTGATGGAGACCACCAGCACCGTTGCCATCCAGGCCACCATGACCCGGCCCACCTACGTGGAGGCCACGGCCACCCCGCCCAGCCCCACGCCCACCCGCCGGCCCACCAAGAAGCCAAGGAAGCCCAAGACCACGCCGCCGCCGCGGGAGCCCCGGACCACCACGGCCAAGCCGGCCCGGCGCACCACCGCCTCGCCCCTCGGCCCCGAGCCCGCCAACGAGAAGCCCGTGCTGAGGAACCCCATCGACCAGGTCAACGCCCTGGTGGGCACCTACTTTGAGGTGAAGATCCCCTCAGACACCTTCTTCGACAAGGAGGACGGCACCACGGACAAGCTGCGGCTCACGCTGCGCAAGGACCACAAGGACGTGCTGGGGGAGGAGTCGTGGGTGCAGTTCAACACCACCAGCCAGCTGCTGTACGGCCTGCCCGACGTCAGCCACGTGGGCAAGCACGAGTACTTCATGCAGGCCACCGACAAAGGGGGCCTCTACGCCATCGACGCCTTCGAGGTGCGCGTCAACCGCTGGCCGGCCAACGACAAGTCGCCCGTGGTGTTCACCGCCCGCTTCCAGGGCGAGCCGCGCATGGTGACGGCCGACATCCACAAGAAGATCCTGCTGGTGAAGAAGCTGGCGTACGCGCTGGGCGACCGCAACAGCAGCACGGTGAGCCTGCGCAATGTCACCCGGGGCTCCATGGTGGTGGAGTGGACCAACAGCAGCCTGCCCCAGCACCCGTGCCCCCGCGAGCAGATCACCGCCATGAGCCGCCGCCTCTCCGACAGCCAGGGCCAGCCCTCGCCGGCCTTCGTCGGCGCCATGGAGCCCGACTTCTGGCCCCTGGACGTGCGGGTGAAAGGGCGGGCCAGCTGCCGCGCCGTCTCCTTCGTGCCGCCCGGCGAGCTGGACGAGGAGGAGCCGGCGGCCGTCACGCCCGCGCTGGGCACGGGCCGCCAGAGCACGGACGACGTCTACCTGCACACGGTCATCCCCGCCGTGGTGGTGGCGGCCATCTTGCTCGTCGCCGGCATCATCGCCATGGTGTGCTACCGGAAGAAGCGCAAGGGCAAGCTGACCATCGAGGACCAGGCCACCTTCATCAAGAAGGGCGTGCCCATCATCTTCGCCGACGAGCTGGACGACTCCAAGCCGCCGCCCTCCTCCAGCATGCCCCTGATCCTGCAGGAGGAGAAGCCTCCGCTGCCGCCCCCCGAGTACCCCAGCATGTCCAGCCCGGAGACCACGCCGCTCAACGCCGAGATGCTGGGCGAGTACACGGCGCTGCGGGACGAGGACCCCAACGCGCCGCCCTACCAGCCCCCGCCCCCCTTCACCACGCCCATGGAGGGAGGCAAGGGCTCGCGGCCCAAGAACATGACCCCCTACAGATCTCCTCCCCCCTACGTGCCCCCCTAAGACCTGCCGCGACCCCCCCTCACCCCCCAGCCCCACCCCACGTCGTTCTGCCCTGAGAGAGGGATAGGTGGGGCGTTGGTGGAGCTGGCGCGGTTCCACTGCAGTCTGTTTGGCTTTCCTGGAGGGGAGGGGGAGGGGTGATGGGAGGGGAGAAGAGAGGAGAGAGAGGAGAGGTTCTACTGCGTATAGGGAGTGGGATGGGAGGAAGAAGGGGAGTGTGGGGGGGGGGGGGCGTAGGGTGATGGGGAAAGGTTTAAGACGCTCGTTCCTTTTTGAACAGGACTACTTGTCGAGTTGTAGCCCGGCTAACTGCGGCCTGAGAGGGGACAACGAGTGTTCTCCGTGGCTATGGACAAAGACACCAAGAACCAACCAAGAGGCTTAGCCAGCCGCTTGGTCAGCCACAGATGGGAGATCTTTTACAAACTCTCCCTGTCCCAGCGCTTGGTTATTTCTGTTCTCTGTTGCTTTCAATACTGGCCTTTTGTTTCGGTTTGTGCTCTTTTCTTTCTTTTCAGTTCTGCCTCTTTTTTTTTTTTGGACTGACTTCAAACTCAAACTCCCTTTTGCCTAATGGCACTCTTTCTTATCTTTGTTTTGAATAGAACAGAGGACGATGACAAACCAACAACCACACTTCAGGCAACTCTGTTTCTTTTTTGAAAGAGGAGATTCTATGAATATTTGAGAACTGAAGTGTATGTGCAGGGGTCTGGACTAGCCCTGGCAGGGCTGCCCTGCGTACTATACCACTGGCTGAATGGCCAGGCTTAGGTGTTTGCATTCAATACGGTTTGCCTTTTAACACTCTAGTTGTATGTTTTTATCCTTCCTCACTCAAGGTAGCCTAAAAAGAGAAATTTAAATAGCAATTACAAATGCTTTGTTTTATTATTGTTATTGTTATCATTGCTTTTTAAATCCACTGTATATCTGGACAGTAGATAGGTTTATCACATATATATATATTTTATTTTTTTTGGGGTGGTGGAGGAAAGATTAGGGAAGGGGTAGGGAAATAAGGAGGGCCTGGCTGGAATAAGCTGCAGGATGACTTTTTAACCCATTGCTGACAGTGTAATAGGGCCGGACAAAACCCATAGTAGGTGAGTTCCTATCCATCAAGATATTTAAACCGATGTCCAATCTCTCTCACAGAGCCCATAGGCTTCCTTGGTCTTAAGAGGTGAAGAGAGTGATTACGAGCATGTTAAAGGAAAGAAAAAAACAAAGTGATTCCTTCCCGAGATCATTTTATTGAACCTTTGTTTTTAGTTTCTTAGACAACATGGTGATGTTGTGAGATGCCCAGTTAGACCAGCAGTTTGTCACCCAAACACTGGTTTCTCAAAAGCCACCCAGTACATGTAAGAATTTTTCACTTTGAAATAGATTTATTTTTGTCGTGAGAGAACAACAATCACACAGTGAAAATTGAATGTCATTTTTACCTTTCTGGTAATGTGGCGGCAATTATCTTCTGTGCATATGCTCTTCTTGTCGGAAGCAGCCTGTTTTTATATGTAACCTCAAAACTTTATGTAAATCAGATGTGAGAAGAAGAAAAAAAGACTCCTGCAGTTTATTTTAGACAAAGGGGTAATTATTTTTTTATGTAGTGCATCCGGCGTTCTCACAGAGATGTGTATGGAGAAATGTGCTTAGTGGTGGAGGACATCCCTAGAGGAAGACATGTGGAGAGGATGATATAAGGAAAGAACAAATGGGGAGAGAGCTGAGGTTACAGTGACAAGGTTGTCGGAGAACAGTGAAAAACAGTCAACGGAAATCCCTATCTCGATTTTTTTACAAAGTTTTTGATACACCGTCAAAATTGTTTAATTAAAAATAGTTCACTGTAATTTTTAGAATCTTAGCTTAGAGAATCGATTCATTTATGTAAGCCTTTTTTTTCCCCCCTCATTGGTCACATATATCAAGTGTTTTTATTTTGTTTGTCTGCAAATGTATCCTCTGCTATACATATGGAATTACCCCTTTTATGTAATCCTGAGTTTATTTTTGAGTTCAATGTTTGCTAACATGCTTTGACTGAAAGTGACCCTTTGCAATAATGTAAGATGCAGTCTTTGAGCAAGACGTCCGATTTACTGGGAGCTTCTGGAGTGTGCCAAGGTTTTGTTCATAAAAGTGTTCTTATTATTGTCAAGTATAAGCCAACTGGTACGAATAACCTTTTTGCCCTTGAATCCCCAACAATTCTGTCTGAATTGTGATTTGTTAGGGCTTATGTTACTTTGTTGTCATAAATCATGATTTATTAATTTCTGCTTATGGGTAACCATTTTGTTGTGATCATATTTTATAATGTCCTCACTTAGTTTCCATTGATAAATCAACTTGTCAAACCCACAAAGGTTTCCCCTTGACAACAGTCGTTCAGCCATTTTGAATCCCCTAGCTCATTGGAATGGCTGCGGTGTGTTCTGTACTAAATTATTCTGCTGTTGAGTGACTAGTTGGATTATTCAATCAGAATCCCATTAAAAAGGTTAACCTGTGAAAATATCTCCCGTTTCAATGTTTCTGTTCTACTCCAATGAAATACAGATGTCTGCTATTGATTGCATGTTAATTGCTTGTGATCACACCCTTTTGTTGGCAGATCTGTCCTCAGCGCAGAGCATTCCCATTCCATTTGGAGAAGGAAACGGTGATTCATGTATTCCCAGCACAGGTGTCCGTTGTGGAAATGACTGAATGGATCCCAGAGTAGACAGAGATTAATTCGGGATTGATCCGATTGTGATTGAGATTGCTGGTCCAATAGAGGCTTGGGTAGAACAAGGACAAGTCCTTCCCCTTGCCTGGGTTGACCGTCAGTATGTAAATAAGGAATGGACTGGTCTCTGTCTGAAACATCCGACGTTGTTTAGGGACTTGTTTCTTTCTTCTTTCTTTTTTTGTACAATTTTGTTCTTTTGGAATTGAATTGTCTTATCCCTTAGTGTTCTGAGTCTCTGCGTGGCTGCTTGAATTTGTCATCTTTTTTGTCGTGTGGCTAGGCAGAGCTAGCATTTTGGCGGGGTATTAAATCGGTTCCCTCTGGACAAAACGGCGAGCTCAGTCGCGGAAAGTTTTTTTTTTATTGTATTATTCGTTTTTATTAAAGGTCCAATTCGACCAAAATGTCTGTGGACGTGGAACACAAGGACAGCGTCAGGTTCAGTAAGCCAGGTCGCCATGACTGTATCCTCGCCATGACTCGACACAGACATTCAAGGGGAAACCTCCCCGCAGCCCAGGCGCGGGTTGATGTTAGGACTAGGAGAGCGTCATCTCGAAAGGTCAGAGACTTGTTCTTGTCTTCAGGTTGCGTTACTTAGAGAGGGAAACGTGGCTCCATGGAGAAGAAACCAAAGATGTTAGAAACACGTTTAAGTGAAACTGAGCAGTTACTATCGCACTGGTTCTGTTTGCTTTGTGATTAATATCTCTATTGTTAGTTACAGCTTCTTGTTTTGTTTCTAACAACAATGGGTGTTGGAACAGGATATTGTTAAAAAGAGAAATAGCGAATATGAATTATGTATTTGACTGGTCACGGTGATTTGTTATGGCAGACGTATGCCTGTTTCTAAGTGTTCTAACAGACAGTGTGTTATCCTTTGACAACGGCTACATACTACATACTATTTTTATATATGTCCTGAAGTGAAGGGGGATCTTTGTTTTCACATGACCTTTTTATAGTATCTCATTGACACCTCTCTTGATAGTGGCATCCCATATAGAATTGTACATGTGCAACTATCCAACCACTCCCCCATCTACTTCATAAAAAAAACAACCTACATTTGCATTCACTTCTAAATTAGTTTAGGGTAATTTTGTCCATATTTCTGTTTAAAATGTTACAATAGTTTGCCTAAGAGGTCGTCCATCAGACACTGACATCTTAAATTCTGCAAACAGGTCATTTCTTTATGGAGGACTAAATATCACAAAACGCTAGTCAGTTATCCAACGAGCACACTAGTCTTGCACATGTCCCCGCATTGGCGATGTGAAAGCTGACATTACCTGGTGAGATAGAAACATGTCAATAAATCCATGTACAGCAGTCGAACCGAGACCCTGTGTTTATCAAGCCACTCGGGCTTGAGGAGGCTGATTAGGTCTCCTATCAACCGTCTTATTTTCTGTGACATAAAAAAGACCAAGATGATTACTGATCAGCACTGCTCCTTTGAGATGCTGTGTGTGTCCAGTTGACAACCTAGTCCGCACCTTATAAACCCCTGGAATCGGCTATTATTGCCATGGAAAATTACAGCCTATAAACTGCGGGTCATGTGAATTCTAGAGTCCGGAGTGCATGATTGTTGAAATTGATTTCAAATTAAATTTTTATTCCCTGTTTACCTCTGTGTTTATTAGCATTGATTTATTTATGCCTATAGACACTGTATGTTGAAAATCTTGTATTAAAAAAAAAGTGTTTCCAACAAAATGGCCCCCTGAAGCTGTTCTTAGTGTTTATTGATTGTGCGTGTTTCATCGTGTGTTGGCTGTACCATGGTTATATTTTTTTGCTTCTATACCTATGGCCATAAGCTTTTGTTCTGCTTACACAGAACCAGAGGGCATTTTTATTATTTCTTTCTTTTTTCAGAACAAGCAAAATGCTTTCAATTTAGCATCGGAAGTCCATGAATGTTGATAAATATCACATACCGAAACAGTACATTTTTATATGGTGTATAATTGATGTATAATCCAGATTGGTCCAGACACCTTTCCTGGATAGCTCCATAAACAATGTTTAACAAGTAAAGCTCAACACATTTAAGCATAGTTAGCCACTGTAGGAAAAAAATGCATTCCCTATAAAACTTTAAAACGTGGGTGTGCATGCCAAAGGGTGCAGTGTATATGTGTCTGTCTGTGTTCACAGGCGTACTAGACTTGGTGTGTGTGTGTGTGTGTGTGTGTGTGTGTGTGTGTGTGTGCACTTATGCACTACGAGAGTGTGGTTTGGTGGGCATGCCATGAATCCATCTTCCATGAGCTCGTCATTGTGAAACCTTTCCTTTGACGGAAATGAAATTGAACATGCTGTTTGAAATCTATAGGAACACGACTCATTCGGTGGACATTAATCACAGTGTGAAACAAATGTGCGGGCTACGAGTCGTACCATCTCTGTCAGCCATTCTCTGTGATGTGCAGACACCCCAGCATCCCACTCTGCTCTGATCGAGTGCCTTTTAATGGGACCTCACTTCAAACCCCCCTCTTCAGATTCTGTCTTGTCACAGCCTTGGTTCTTGACCCTGTCTTGTTCAATCACAATGTGTGAATAGAGCTGTCTCTTTACTTTCTTTCCTGTTCTCTCTGGAGGTTTTTTCTTTTTTTATATATATAGATACGCATGTATACAGTATATATATATATAGAGAGAGAGAGAGTGAGAGAGAGAGTTTTGAACTTTTTAGGCACAGGCAAGACTTTTATTTCGCTCTTTTTGCTAAGACGCCAGAGACTCTGTCACGCTGAGCCCTGACCATGTTTGTCTTCAAACACTCATTTAGAAAATGACATGTGGAATTGAGCTTGATTGGAGTGGAACGGATGTTCTGATTGGACAAGGATGCCGCGGTAGAACGACTGTAAATAAAAGAAAATTGGGACAAAGAGTCCGATGAGAAACCTGCCATTATTACTCTGTTTCATATGCGGTGTGGTTCAAAGTGTAATCTTCACTTTCACTACCATGTCAGGACAGATTTTTACTGGATCCTGATTACTCATCCACTTTCCCAAAGTACCTGTCAAATGAAAATTTGTTAAAATAAATGCCTTCATAAATATGGATGTTTTAAACAATGATTCAGACTCATTTTTCGTTTTAAATCAAATTTACATTTTGTTACATTACAATGACTTTAGATATATTAAAATATGGCATACGATGATTGTATATGTACATTTAGGTGGAATCTTGGCACCTTTACAAAATAATAACATGTTTTCCAGAAACAGGTGGACTTTTAGATTCAGAAACTGAAGATGCACCAAACGTGCACAGCTGAACCAACATAATTTTCATTTTAGAATTGTACAGTTATATATACTAATAATATATTAATAAGATCATATAAAGGGCACCTTCAACTAGAAATCTTATTTTGAAGATTTTGAGGAAAAACTGCTTGAAAAAGCTGTCCCTGAACTAGAAAACAGGACAAAAACACCTAAACGGTGTAAAGACGGTGAACAATCCATACAAAATTTCCCAACTAAAGTCAAACACGGTGTATGCACATTTTACACCATACTGAGTTTCTTTTGTTTGGCCACAACAACAGTGAGATTGCTTATGCTGGTATTCTGTCCTATGATCACCCTGTTACTGGCCTTGAAATGATTGCAGTGCTTCTCTCAACACATACTTTTCGCGGCCACACCTTCACCTCTTAATGGATTATGAGTCTCTTAACGATATGTGTGGTTTCTTTTATTCAGTGCTCTGTGGGTCGTTCACGTCTACATAAAGATTAGATTCATTGACCGCCGGAGACGAGTTCCTGAAAACAGTATTGTAAATCATGCAGTTACAGCTAGTAAAAAAATAAAATGGCAGGTGCGTTTCATAGCACCGCTCACATAAATTTGCATCAGAATGTAAGTCAAGAGATTTACAACAGTAAAAAGTATGTCTTTGGTATAGTCAAAACAGATGTTTTCCTCTTGCTATCTGTGTAGTCATATCTGATGATCGCTCTCTCTCTCTCTCTCTCTCTCTCTCTCTCTCTCTCTCTCTCTCTCTCTCTCTCTCTCTCTCTCTCTCTCTCTCTCTCTCTCTCTCTCTCTCTCTCTCTCTCTCTCTCTCCCAATCTTTTAACTTGCTTTTCACATACACAGATTCCATTACAGTTAAACACAAAGTAAAGTAAAACACACCCGCACACAGATTCCACCACGGATAAATAAGGTGAGGTGAGGGGAAACTTTGTAGTTTGTTGCATGCTGTGCAGGAAACTGCTCTTCCCAGCAAGTATCATTGAATCCTTCACCCTTTACATTGCTTTCTTCTACATAACATCAGTCTTCTGCATTGGCAACTGAACCTTGTATATATGCTTGCTTAGAGGTAAGTCAGGTTACAGGAACATTAGTTACCTGTGTTTGCGGCATGAGACTGATGTATGGGTACAGAGTAGGGCGATGGAGATGGAGATTGGGCATTTAGGGATGTCATTTTAAGGGGCCCAAAACCTGATGGGTCCCCTAAGAATGATGAGTTGAACAATATATTTTTCCCCCCAGGGTTTCACACGCATGTCAACAACACATGGCGATATGTCCGAAACGCATGTAGAGGCCTCTGTTAACAGTGGGCAGGTAATTCACCGCCACATCTCATCCACTTAATTCTTTGTTGATTAGCCTGCTTTTACCATTAGGAAACATACAGGACGGGGCGGGGGGGGGGGGGGGTATCTGTACCATGCCACTGACGCGGTACCTTCAGTGGAATACTGGGCCCAACGAGGAAGCTGTTGGCTGTTGTCACAGAGAGGAAGACAGGGACTAACAAGCAGTAACGGGCCTTGAGGCATCAAGTCAGCCTCTCTAACATACCTCCTTTCAACCCCATTCTGTCTTCCTCTCTCTCTCTCTCTCTCTCTCTCTCTCTCTCTCTCTCTCTCTCTCTCAATTTGCTTTCTCCCCTTCCCTTCCTTCTCCCTTTCCATTCATCTCTTGCTTTCCACAGCTGGTATCAGTGTGAAACTCCGTCTTTGATATTCTGCTGCAGTGACACCACAGGCAACAATCCCATCACAGATGCCTTTGCTTAACAACGTAAAGCTCGTCTGAAACTAGTTTGCTCTTTGAGTCTGTAAGCCTGTGTGTTTGTGTTTGTGCTTGTGTGGGTGTGGGTGTGTTTGTGTGTGTGGGTGTGTGTGTGTGTGTGTCTGTGTGTGTCTGTGTGTGTGTGTGTGTGTGTGTGTGTGTGTGTGTGTGTGTGTGTGTGTGTGTGCGTGTGTGTGTGTGCTTGTGTATCAGTGGCTTGCTTCATATATTTCATCTCCCACCTGGTTGGCTATAGGTATCCGTGGGCTGCTGTTGCTCTAGGGCTGTATCCAAACTGTATCCATGAAACTTTGTTCAGACGTGTGTGTGTGTGTTGATCAAACGTAATCTCCCAACTCACGATGCTTTCTCTTTGACATTTCCAGAATGCCAAGAAGCACAGCAAGGCGGGCGGCGGGCGGCGGCCTAAGAGTTTATGTGGGAGACAGGCAGGGACCGGCCCTGTGTGTTAGCCAGCGTGCGCCGTCTCTCACACAGAGATGGGAGGTGCAGAGCGGGCAAAACGTGTTGCATTTAACATGCTGTGTTAGAATCAGCGGAGAGTCGCGTCCTCTATTCACGTTGTACATTTCCTTTCATTTGTACTATGTTTGGACCCATCTATAGGAGATGCTAGTGTCTCTGAAAGTAACATGTATAGCCTACTATCAAACTACAGACTATCAAAGGGACTGAGTTGTGGGAGTAGATATTTCTCAGCGAGTTCCTCCAGTTTGATTCCAGCAGTACAGCAGCGGTAGGAAATGGCCTTGTACAACCTTACATGTGCGAGCCTTAAGAACACAGTTTCCTTAAAATCCCTTGGTCTTACACAACGTTTATTCATGAGGTCTGAGTCTGTTCTGAGGTCAGTACCATGCAGTAAGATATATTGGTATTCGTTTTGGGCAGAATATCATGTTTAGGGTCAAAATAGATGAGACAGATATTAACATAATAAATTCGAGCTGGCCTTCAGAGGGAAGGTTAAGAGAGGCTGTGTATGTTTGATTCTGACTAATTAGTCTAAATTTGCTCTTATTTTCACTGATTGGTGCTATGAAAGTCTTGTATGCTTAAAACTGTACAAATGAAATCTAAGAGTGATATTTCCTGTTTTTAAAAAATGTGAACTTTCAATAACGTGCGCGTGCCTGTGGATCTAAGGTAGGGTTCTTAATGATCTTCTATAATACCACGTACTCTTTCCAGTTCACATTTAAGGAATAACAGGTTGCACTGCAGGAATCAAGTTGAGCTTCAAACGGCGGCACCGTGCCACAAAGAAAAGACGAGTGTCCGACATGCGTGTGTGTCCATTAAGAATCCAATCCCCTGGGTGTTCCCCCATTGTCCTTGGACAGTATTGGACATCTCCTACTGTATCTAATTGTTCGATTGGTCACTGTCACCACCCTGAGAGAGACGTCTCTGTCCAATGAGAGTCAGAGCGAGGGGTCGATATATTGGGACCCTCGCTGGGGTGTGTGTCTGTCAGATAGCAGAGGACAGATGGAGGTGGGGGAGCTTTTGTCTAGACCTGAGTGAAAACTATATTTAGAACCCCGTGGAATATTTTTTCAAAGAGGCAGATGGTTCACTTGATCTCACATCCTACATACTCCTCACATAGGCCTCTCACGAGCTAGAAATGTGTTTACTTGATATCGGGCGTGAATATGTAAAAGAAGTCGAAGCATATGCATGGTCTGATTTCTACTCCAAATCTTTCATCAAATAAATTCTAAAACCAGCATTGTGGCTAGTCCCAATTAGGATACACATTATGCAACACGTGAATATAATTACAATCACCTGAACACTTCCCACTGCACCACTTAGCCTTAGCAAGACACTGAATAGCTCATGAATATTCCACACGAGTTTATTGGGCAATCTGTACTCGGGCACACAATGTATATATTTTCATTGAAATTTTGGGCTAGCATGCTAATAATCTCACTGTGGATTGATAAAGAGCTGCCTTTATCTCCGGTCCTATAGAGAGAGGAGCCATGGTAGCCCCTTGGATTTCACCAACTCACAGGTTTAAATGCCACTTCAGACCGAGCGAGTGAGCCTGAGCGTAAGGTCCCTTGTTTGAGTCATATATGGAGGGCTGACACGCAAACACTCGACACACACCTCCCAGAAGGTCGATTTTCCCCTTACGTGGACAGAGACAATTCCTATCCTCATGTCTGTCAGTTTCTCTGTATGTATGTCAGTCTATTGCTCCATTTGACTGTTTGAATGTTTTCCCACTTTCAGTAAGTTGAGCATGCCTCTCTTAACTACTCAAATGATTTTACCCCATCCTGAGTCCTGTCTTTTTGTGTTGGCAACCTAAAGATAATATATCTGAAACGATTTACTGTAATTCCCTTACGAGTTGTAGGAAACCCAACAGGCCTGTAGCGAGTCTGTCACACTTTGCAGCCAATTTTCATCCCGCTAATAAGTTACTCATTTGATATGGCATGTCGTATGTTTGAAGAGGAGCAGCTAAGAAGTCTATCGACAGGGGGTGAGGCAGTTTCACTGTCATCGGAGAAGTCCTGTTTACTGTGTTAAGAAAACAGATGTACAACAAAAACTGTTGACGAAAACATTTCTTTTATGCTGTCAACGCTGATGAATCGAAGAATGAGAAAGATGGAGTGAGAGCGAGAGAGAGGACAGGAATAAAGAAAGAAAGCGAGACATGGGGGTGCGGATAAGAAAACATAAATAGAGAGCATGAGCCTGTCAGCTACATCAGCTATTGTCGCTTCTAATAAGGCCGGGCAGTCCAGAAACTAATTAGCTATAATTTGCACATCACAACTTTGAAGGCTGTTTTGAGTCTCCATTTTGCTCTGCCTCAAGGCCCCTCAGTCGCAGGCTGGTCTAAGCAGGGCTGGCATGCCATCAAGCAGAGCTGGCATGTGTCTTTGAAAAGGGCCCGGGATAGCCCTGCAGGTCCTTTGGAGAGCTCTACTCTGAGAGGAAACACAAACTTGTTCTCCTCTGCCGGAACTTTGCTAGGTGACCTTGTGGTGGTGACAGAATGTGTTCATGTTTTGGTCTGGATGTTTCTAATAGAGATCTGCCTGGAGAAAAGGCTTGTCCTGTTGTTAAAAATAAAAACACTCCAAATTTACAGTATGTGACTCGGGGGTAGCTGGTTCTGGTTTCTGGATTCTCACACAGGCCCGTAATGCCAGGGTGACCTTAGGCACGGTAACCTTGCTCCCTTCACAGTTGCCTTGAGGGCACGTATCATTGGTGAACATGTGCTGCTCTCTTAAACTGTGGCACAGTGTGTGTGTGTGTGTGTGTGTGTGTGTGTGTGTGTGTGTGTGTGTATTAATTTCTCCAATGTGAAATTGTTCAGAGGCAGACAGGGCAGTAGTTTCATTACTAGTCATCTCAGCATCCGGAACAAACACATTTGATTAACAAATTGAAATGGAGATTTAACTTCAAAATTTTTCAAGGCGGCAATTTTCATATCGTTTGTTCAACATAATCTTACCTGTAATAAACAAACCAAATGTGTACAAAACTATGTCTGACTAAATGTGTAACACTATGTATTATTGCAGGTTTCAACATTTCATTGAAATATCCAGCGTGTAACTATTTATTATAGGTAAAAAAATAGCAAAAACATTTGATCCACACTTGGCTTTATTAAAGTATAACGAAGACATAATTGATTCACTGATGATTGATGAATTAAAAGTGAACGTATTCATTATAACCTGCTACAACAATCACAAATTGACTTGTTTAATGTCATAATGAGAATAGACAATTGTGTTTAATTGGGTTACCAAGTGAACTCATGCAAATCCCATGAATTGGATTGCAATATAATTAAATACTGTACAAATACTAGGATAGATTCAGGGCTGGTTTCTCTTCTCAGGGAGATGTAGTGCCGGTTCCTGTCTCTCCGTTATGGTAGATCAGGTATTCCTCCCAGTCCTTGTTGCCTTCATTCAGATTTTTCTGGATGACTAGGAGCCATTTTCTCTCATATAAACCTACTGCTTCAAGGTTGAGAAGCAGAGCGAGGGCCTGAATAGGCATGGCATGGTTGCTTCCAGTCCCCTTCCTGGCGTTAACGTCATTAGTTAACATTGAGTGCCATCTCCTTGTTTGTGGTCTGAGGACACCAGACAAACACAGGTTGGGGTGGTTGGTGACCCATGGTGCCTTTGTGATACCACAGGTAGATCTGACTACCTCTGGTTTCATTATTCTGCTTTTGATCCAACCCTTCTTTCATTTCATCAGTGTGGGAAAGCTGTTCTCTGGTGACAGGGATATCCTTGGCCTTATTATCCTTTTGTACCTTTGCTAATGTCTACACAAATAATGTTGAAGCCTTGTTTGTGTTCCTGATGCTTGTCAAGGGAGACTTGGACTTCTGTTGTACAGTTGGCCATATTGAGTTGAAGGCTTCAAGAGCACAGTGCCTCACAAAATAAAGGGTGGAGAAGAGATTTCTTTGGAAAATGTATCGGCTCTCAGTTGTCCATTTCCTCCAGCATGCTAATTAACCTGTTACCAAGAGCAATCATGTTCTGGATAGATTGTAACGTCAACATTCCAGGGGCATTACAGCCAGGTAGAGCAGAAAGGTCAAGTCTCCCTCTCCTCCTCTGCTCCCAAGGCTAGGGAGGATGATAGAACGGAATGGGAAGGAGCCTGGATCCGCATTATCGCTGTGCCACATTGGACCGCCTTCCCAACCGCTTCCTATTATGGGCTGGATACCATTTATTTACTGTAATCATTCTTGTTATAGCAGTAAAGAGAACAAAAAACCTTTTCGCAGCAACGTAAATGAACGACTTTTAGGTTCATCTTTTTTTTCCTCGTTTTCCGCGTTCCCTCGTTCCTCTTCTGATGCACAGACCGTTTATCATTGGACTCCGAAGAGGCAAACTCTCTCTGTGTGTTTCTGCGCGTGTCGCTCTCTTTCTCTCCTTCTCTCTCTCTCTCTCTCTCTCTCTCTCTCTCTCTCTCTCTCTTTCTCCCTCCCACTCTCATCGCCAGCGGACAACAGCGGGCATTTTCTTCTCTTCTCCCACACACATTCTCTCCCCTGCTCCGACCCGGAGCTCCACAGCAGCGCTTGGCATGGCCACCTCATGTTTACCAGCTGTTGAGTGGCGGTATGGACCGGCCCTCTTCACACTTTCCTCTCTGTGTGAACACTATCACCCAGCTCTTTGAAAACACGTACCGTGCACATGTGTCATTTCTTTTTGTGTCTACTTGTCTTTGTCACATTTTTTTTTTCTTGTTTCCCCTGAGTTCCCTTGTTGCTTTACGCCTCAGATTCTTATCCAGGTGGAAGCAAATTATGTTTGCTTGACCCCATCAATATATAATGTTGGATTAAGGTTTAGGGTCCTTTTAAGGTTAACACCCACACATCTACAATCCAACTTCTTCTTTTGTGGACTGGTCAGGAAAAGCAGCTTACACTATGTTAATCGTGGTCTGTACTGAACATTTTGGCAGATGTTTCTTCATAGTACCTTTTGAAATTGCTATTTAATAATACAATTCATAATGGTGACTGACTACTGCAGCTATTGTACTAGGATCAGCCGGAGAGGTACAGAGGGAGAGTGAGAGTGGGCGCTTTTTTTTTTTAACATCCAAGTGGAACAAGCATTAGTCTTTGCTCACTTCAGGGCCAAATTCCACTGAACAAAGAACACAACACATACTGTACATAACCCCCCACTGGCAACACATACCGTATATTTAAACATATTATTTTGGATGGTGGTGGAACAAATGCATGTGTGAGTTTGTTTTCCCTTACCTAGGAGATTAATGAAAGTGGGAAATGTCAAAAGGCATCTTCCTTCCTCCTCACACTACACAGAAGAAAACAGAAACATTCTCTCTGAAAACATTCCATCTCGCTGTCTCTCTTCCCCTCCGTGTCCCTCTCTCCCTCTGCCCCCGTCCTTCTTTCTCCCTCTCTCTCTCCCCCTCGTTCTCTCGCCTTTCGCTCACACATTCTCTCCATCAGGCCATCTGTGTTTGTTGACGAAACGATCTCTCAGACTCAGATCGATAGAACAGTGAAAAGGGGAAAGAACATCTTTGAGAGCCCTGGTGATTTTCTTTGATACATGCCAACTGACTGGAGGAGATTTCACTGAGTGCCAACACACACACACACACACACACACACACACACACACACACACACACACACACACACACACACACACACAACACTCTTCTATCTGTACTTCTCTCTCCTTTTTGTGCTGTATCTCATGCTGTCTCTCTCAAACTCTCTCTCTCTCCTGGCACCTATGTCTCTCTCTCGTCTCTCAGCTGGTATCTCAGCATGCCGTCCCACTCCCCTCCTAACTATTTCAATTAAATTAAGCCCCTTGTAAATCCCTCTTCGGGGAGATCCTTAGATTATGTTAATCAATGTTGCAATTCATTTTCTAACTCGGCAAACCCAATGGGTGGGGAATGGGACCATTTGCATGTTGAGCGTTTGAAGACGACTATCCCACTATTGGAATCTTGTAGATAGCATATGCCTGTGTGTGTGTGTGTGTGTGTGTGTGTGTGTGTGTGTGTGTGTGTGTGTGATGGTGCATGACTGTGTGCATGCCTGTGTGTGTGCGCACCTCTTTAGGTGGTGTGTGTTCCTAGTAAAGTGTCTATGCGTGAGGGGGTTTTAGGCCGGTTTCAGGGAGAATGGGGCACCTTCCCTCTGCAGCACATTCCCCATTGGGGTGCTATGTCATTAGCCTGCTAGCATGCTAGCTCCTGTGAGACGCTAACAGGCTGCTAGCGCTGCAGGTTTCTCTGGTCTAAGCCGTGGCTCCTGAATCCTAATCTGTCTCTCACATCTAACAGCCGTCTGGGCAGCCCTTGGAGGAGTCTGTGATGCTGGCAGGTATTGCAGTTGTTTGGGTTAGGGCTGTGTGGACGTGCACCGCACATGGTCTCTGTCTTATCTTCTGTTGACCCTGTCTGCCTTCACGCACCCGTTCTGTCCAGTGATCCACACCTCCCCCCCCATAACCACTACCTCCACTCCTCACCACCTCACACACGCAGGTATACTATTACTACTATGGCTCACTCACTCGCTAACTCGCTCACTATTTCACTCACTCGCTCACTCACTCACTCACACACTCGCTAGCTTGCTCACCTGCTCTATGGCTGGCTCACTCACTCACTCACCCACTCACTCACTCATTGACTCACTCACTCACTCACTCACTGACTGACTGACTCACCCATCCACTCACTCACTCACTCAGTCAGTCACTCACTCACTGACTCACTCACTCACTCACTCACTCACTCACTCACTCACTCACTCACTCACTCACTCACTCACTCACTCACTCACTCACTCACTCACTCACTCACTCACCCACCCACCCACTCACTCACTCACTCACTCACTCACTCACTCACTCACTCACCTCGTGGACAGACTTGCTTCCTCACTCCCTCTAACACTGTGTGTACGACACTGTACCAAGGTTTGAACATTTCGGCCTCCTCAATTACGTCCAAGCTCCATTTCATTTCCCTCTTGTCTCCTGTCTCAATCTACCTCTCTGTCAATTCAGCCCAGACGCGGCTGACCTTTAGGAAGCCATCTCCCTCACATGATTACCTGGTCAAACCTCAGTGTGTCAATCACCTCCATCTCTCTCTCTCTCTCTCTTTCTCTCGCTGCCTCCCTCACACTCTCTCTCTCTCTCTCTCGCTCTCCCTCCCTCTCTCTTTCTCTCTCTCTTTCTCTCTCCCTCCCTCTCTCTTTCTGCACCTCGTCCCCCCCTCTGTCTCTCTCTCATCTCTACCTCTCTCTCTCTCTCTCTCTCTCTCTCTCTCTCTCTCTCTCTCTCTCCCTCTCTCTCTCTCTCTCTCTCTCTCTCTCTCTCTCTCCCTCTCTCTCTCTCTCTCTCTCTCCCTCTCTTTGTGTCGTTCTCTGGCCCAGTGACCCCAAGGGAGAGGCTCGGTGAACAAAATTGTCATGAATAATTCGGTCAGCCACAGAGCTGCTGCTGCTAGGGCTGGGAGAGCTCCCTGAACAAATAGCACTGCTCCTCTCTTTCACTCCGCCGCGCACTTTCATTCTTTCACTCCTTCTCCGCTTCTTTTTTATATCTCTTCAAGTTAGCTTATATTTCACACAGACACACACACAGACTCGCATACACACCCACATGCTTTTCTCCAACATGCAGGACTACCATCTAGCAGACCAAGGCACATCTGGTGATTTAGGAGACCGCCATGATGCTAGCCACACAAAACACACACACACACACACACACACACACACACACACACACACACACACACACACACACCACTCTCTTTTCATTTGAAGACCGATGGAGTGTGAGCAGGTGGAAGCTTTAAACAGCTGGTGGCTCTCCAGTCCCATTGTCAGAAAATGAAAACAAACCGACAAACACACACACACACACACACACACACACACACACACACACACACACACACACACACACAATGGTGCGTTCACATGCACATCTACATACAAGTAGGGTGAGTGTGTGTGTGTGTGTGTGTGTGTGTGAGTGTGTGTGTGTGTATGTGTGGTTTTATGTATGTGTGAATACTCTGATCAGACCCAAAATGTCTGAATGGTTTGGTTTCCCTTGCTACCTGTCTGCTTATTGGACAAGCCATTGGGTAAATGACCCAGCATACCATACTATAAGGGCATACTGTCCATTTTGCATTACATTATGCATGCGGATGTCAACTACTCACTCATATTCCTTCCTTCTATTTGTTCCCACTCTCTGCCTCTGTCACTCTGTCTTCTCTCTTTTCTTCTCTCACACATGCACAGCGTCACACACATTTTGGCTACGTAGTCCCGCATCAACACCAATGTGAACAATTTAATGTCATACTAGACCCATAGCATATTCACACAAAACATAGCTGAATGCTCTGTAAAAATGTACTCACTTTAGTGTGACCGTTTCATTTGATGTCCATGTGTCATAATGGGACACCATTTAGCCCAATGTTCATCGGTCTCATAAAATCTGCCACAGCAGTGCAATTATCTGTCTCATTAAAGTTTCAGCATGCGGTCGGTGCAGTGTTTAAAGTGTTATTTTATCTCTGCGCAAACTTTCATTCTCGCCTTCGGAGTTCTTACGCTGGTTTTGATTTGCAGTTTGATAGAATCTAATGAACGTATGCGTCTGTTCCGAACTAAGTCCTTATTATATTCCAGCACCAACAGCAGCACAGTCGGGAGGATTCCACATGCGGCTGCTTTCATAGTTTCTTCAGTTGTCAATGTGTCCAAAGCAAAAATGTTATGAGAGAAGGTCCGATGTGTACATCTGTCCTTTACGGTAAGCAGTAACTGACCGTCTGAGGCTATTTTCATGAAATCCAATGCATTTCTTTAACACCTATCTATATGGCTGTTTGATTGGGGGAGGCAACTTTCAGAAATGATTTCAATCAGAAGCTCAATGGTAAGCACAAAGGCAAGCCTTAGGAAAGAAAGAAAGAAAGAAAGAAAGACCTTTACTAAAGTTTATATCATTCTGGCACACAATTGTCTGCAAATGAAAAAAAATAAAAAACTATATACAAAGGAATCCAAGTGTAATTTGGCACTGCTGTATGCGCTAACCATGTAAGCGAGTCATCAACAACCCGAACCAAACCTCATTTCATCGAGCAGTCTCAGAGCTTAGAGCCTGTCCGTCCATTGTGTCTGTTAATTCCCTCGTCTTTCTTCCTCTCTTTCTTTCTGTTGTTCCGCCCCTCCTCCTCCTCTCCACTCAGTCTATTTCCTGCCGTGTTTAAGGGTCACTGCTTTTCCATTGGCTCCAGGTCACATGGGGGAGATGCACAATGGCCTTATAAAACCCAGGCCAGTGCTTCCTCAGTAGTTTGTGCAGGCCACTCAACACTGGTCTTCTACCCCGGCGCCGACCTCACTCAGAGGGCCACTGGACAGCTAATTCCTTAACATAACAGAACTCGCCAGATTGATTGGAGTCGATATTCCGTACAAGCGGAGTAAGGGGGCCATGGGCTCCTGTTCCTGAATCTGATTGCTTTCTAAAACTATATCTAGTTTGTTGATTCATTTGGAATAGTGCTTTGGCAGCATAACGCATACAGGTAGCCGACCAAATACTCAACAAATCCATTTGTTCCATGCAACTTAATGTTAAAGAATGTATTTGCTCGACAGAACGTAAAATCATTTTAGAAACATTTTGCTATGTAATTCGGAATGAGGAAAATGGTGCCACTTAGTAACCATGGAAACAATACAGCAGTTGATTGCTCCTGTGTGCTCAATTCTATGCACGCCACTTTGATTAGATTTGATTACGGCCTGCCCTTCTGGAAAATGGAATATGTTGGAGTGACATATATGCTCAGGCAGGCACATTAACTATGCTGTCTTTCCATTAGCATGGTGCTATAGTCATAGGTGGGCACGTCCTTACGTAAGCCAATAGGGATATGACTACTCTCCTTGCCATGTAGAGTATGTTTTGAAATGCATTGAAACATGTTGCTAACCTTGCACAGTCAGTAAAACTGTTTCAATACTTCAATACTGTACCTTTTTATTATGCATGGCGTATGTTCTATTCTTCCACATTGAATATTCAGTCTAAACTGAATTATTTCATTTCCACGTAGAATACCATTTCAAGATTGGAGAGTAATTGAACATGACTTTCCCTCATTTTGCAGAATTAAATTAAAATCATACACATGTTGTCATGTTATGCAATACTAATGCCATCCTCACTGGGTCGTGTGCTAAAAAGGAAGTAATACTATACCCTTAGAATATTTTAGCCCAACACACAATTCACTCTTTGCTTTTGAAAAGATAAAGTTATATATGTGATTGTCTGTGGGACAAGAAACTGTGAAAAATAATAGGATTGCTGATTTGTTATTTCCGTTCACATGTTGCCCATGCCCAGCTGATATGTCCTCGGTAACCTGTGTTGTTGCTGGATTTGTTTTTTTTTGTGGTGGTTTGCTGCTGTCATGGTGACCAGAAAGCTGTGAGAAAGCCGCTCAGCCATGCACTCAGGCAGAAGATTAGCCAGAGGCTGGGCAGTGACAGTGAGGCGGCCTGGCTGTCTGCAGCTATCTGACAGAGCCCTCTGGTGCTGGACCAGCTCACAGGAGATATGATGGGGACATCTGTTTGGCTTGGCACAAGACTCCACCATGCTCTTCCTCTCCCTCTCTCTCTCTCTTTCTCTCTCGCTCCGTGTTTTGCTCTCTCTTTCTCCGTTTCTCTCTTTTTCTACCCCCCCTCTCTTTCTCTCTCATTTGCTCTCTCTATATATTTCCCTGCCTTGCCACACTTGTTCTGTCTACCTAAAATACCTGTGAACAACTAGTCATATTCATGCTTTCATTTTTTAGACTACATTGAAACCCCCCAAAATAGCTGTTTATGTGTTTGATTTCAGTTGACCTCTGTTTCGGGGTGATTTGTGATTCCACAAGCTGGTAATATTGCTGAGCATGCATGTGTGTGGCGGCCTACTGCACAGCTCCATTCAAACACCATTCAAACACAAAGTCATCTTTTTTTGGAGGAAAGGAGAGATTTTTGTTTGGTTATAAGTTCCCATTTGCACTCTAGCAGACAGGAGCTCACAGACAGAAGTCAGATCCTCACAAAGGCTTTCACGTCCCCCCTCCAAAAAAAAGAGCCTTTCTTCAAAGTATTTTTTTCCTCACCTTTTTGTCCTCAAAGTGGAGTTTGGCAGCATCACTCCTATCTCACTCCTTATCAGGTGTATGGATTACTGGAAACAGCCAATTCATTCACCGCCCTTGCCAACAGAGCACTGCAGCCAGCTGAAGTTGAATAAAGAAAACAGAGGAATCCTAACAGATACATGTATAGCTATACAATATATTCTATGTATGAACAGGCTAAATATAAAACATTTGTAAGAAAGCAGACGTGTTATTTTAAGCGTCATTGTTATCAGGCAGAGCAGTAGAAAGTAGAGCACGGAGAAATACACAACTTTAGCTGCCGGCTACTGCCCTGTACTGTGGTTTGTTAATATTAGCATAAGCAAGGGGGGGCATTTAGACTAGCATTGTAAGCTAAGTCTACTAATAATGTTTGTCATAGCCAGTGGTAAGGTACGTTAACCAAGAACGTAGAAATTCTTTAATAAAACATACCGAACAGATCCGTTTTTTCATGATACTGTCTTTGGAATATGCTATTCCTAGATAAAAAATGAGGTGTGCTCTGTGGTTTAACAGGCTACTTTGCTGTATGTTGTTTCTCTTTTTTTTCCTCTGTCGATCAATCAAAACTGCCTAAAGGAATTGTGGTCATACGTGACTGATAATATGTTTTCCGCTGATCTATTCCCATTCTCGGTGGTTTATTTATTTAATAATAATAATTCATTTTATTTAGTTTTTAGCGCTTTTCTCGAGACTCAAAGCGCTTTACACAAATCGGTCGCAAATTAATTACACAGAACGAACAACGAATGGACCGACAGCTATCAAACACAACACACAGTGATACCAATTTGCGCCAGACTAGCTCACCCGATATATAACGACGGACTTGCTCACCCAACATATTACGACAAACTTGCTCATGGCAGTGACTGGTCAGGGCACTGGTAGGAGAATGGAGCATGTTCTTGATTGTGGGAGGAAACACACACAAACATACAAACTCCACACAGAAAGGCCATTGAGTCAGGTGGGGTTTGAACCCAGGACCTTCTTGCTGTGAGGCACCAGTGCTAACCACTGAGCCACCGTGCTGCCCAAGTGGCTGTTAATGTTGTTAATGGTTGTTTTTTTCCCCTCATCGGATCTCTGTCCATATGTCAATGTAATCTGTGTGTATTATGAGACTGGCTGACTGCGCCGCCAAGAGTCACAACCAGGGTGAATTAGCTTGTTTTGCCTGTCATTCGACCACGTGTCAGAATGGATGTGCGAATGAGGCGTTTGACACCGTTAACGTATCAGGGAAAGGGAAAAGGGCGCGTTTCGTTTGTAGTGTTTCACAGCTTTGACTGAGTCATGACGTACACCTCAGGCCATACAGCCAGCCACAGTGTCTGCAGCAAAACGCAATTCAGCAGTTCAAACGTGATCCATCCTTTTCGTGGGTCTGGCACAGAAACACCTTCATTTCCTACGAGAGACACGTCTTCTCTTCTTTTTCTATTTCAGAAGTGCGTCGTGAATTGAAGGGACACAGCCGCGGCGTGCGGCAGTCTGATTCAGGTCCGCTTTACCATGTGGTAGAGTGTGTGATGCAGGCACAACGAGGAGGAGGAATGGTGCCTCAGAATACCTCCGTCTCAGCACACAGTGTGATATGCAATCACCAGTGACCTAGATAAATATGCTGAATGTCTCCTGCCACACCAAACACTGTCAATTATTAATGCAGCCTGCCTCGTCTCTGGCCACCGATTCTGGGTCGAAAGAGAGAGTGAGAGGGCGGAGGAGAGAGGGACCGAGGAAAGGAGATAGAGAAGGAAAGCAATAGAAAAGAAGAGGGGAGGAAATAGACGGGAGGGACTTAAAAGGGATGGATGGATGGATGGATAGATGGTGAGGTTCTAGTGCTCTCTATTCTTGGCAGTAGTCAGCACTTTACATTTGATTCACACTAATTCTAAACCAGCTCTTCTATGTCTGCTAATTCACTGAATCCCTGTTGGCATGAACATATGAAATGCTCAAGCAGAGCTATAACAGCCCCTTTACAATATTGGCAAAATACACATTTAAAGGGATGATTAAATTTTTTATGGAGCCGAGGCAATATCGTAATGATACATGAAGGCCTAACATAAAATATCAAACACTAAATATTTTCAAACTGTTCCGAACATTTTAACTCCATGTAATGTTACTTTAATCTTCTCAAACTCGTACACTCAAACCCACAATGCTCCATAGCATCATAGACTACAAACATCTATGGGGATATTTCAGACTAGGAATAATTATGTCTGAAAGCATAGGACCAGTGTTTCTTCTCAGTATATTAGTAATTCAACAATATTCATAATGGAAACAGGTGAATCTTCTGAAATAACAGCTGCATTAGTAAGTATGTTGAAAACATCATACATACATAATGCCACCTGATAGAAAAAAAAAACGTACTTAGGTTGTTCTTCTACGGTATATGATATAATAAGCGATGGTTTCCCACTGGAATCATTGTTAGATAATCATGTCTTCATGTGGGAGGAAAGGGGTTGACGTCTGGTTAAAGACCATGGCACGACTCCTCCATTTTCGGTGGTTAAGTTTAGGACCCTCACAAACCACATAGACCTCTGCTGTGGAGTTGTAAAATACATTCGAAAATAACATGCAGTGTATGCCGTTCTGGCGCCCTCAGCGCACCTCTCTACCAACTGAGAATAAAGATGTAAGGAGCCAACGGAAACACTTTGATAACAGCCAAGGTCAGACAGTAGAAGGCCATAAACATTGACTCTTTCTTTTCTACCAAGCTTATTTTTGATTGCATACTCTTACAGCAGCATAGGAAGACACAAACAACAACTTCAGTCTACTTTTCTACTGTGCTCTGTTCCTGAGGTGCTCTGCACAGCGGGAGCAGGCATTCAGTCGCTATCGTGGAGAAAGGAAGAGAGGGAGGGGAAGAAAGGGAGAGAGAGAGACAGAGAGACATTGAGAGAGATAGAGCGGTAGGGAGAAATAAATAGAGAGGTCAGGAGAGAGAGAGGGAGAGAGTGAGAGAAAGAGAGAGAAAGAGAGAGATGGTCTCCCAGGGCAGTGTATTGTGTATCGTCTAGTGTTCTTTGTTCTGGCTGGTGAAATGGACTGCGATTAGCGAGCTCTGAGGAGCAGCAGATCGCGAGACGGACAGACTTACACACTGACACACAAGTAGAGACACATGCACATGAATGCAAACACAGGCAGACAGACAGAAAGGCAAGCAAATAACTGGAGCTCTGTGATAAAGGCCGTCAGTGCGTCCTCCACTCTCTTTATGCTTCTCTCATTCTCAATCTCTCTCACTCTCTCTCTCTCCCCCCACTCTCAGAGTCTCTTTCTGAGTCCTGTGTGCCTGGTTGGCTCAGCCCAGACCATCTGGGAGGGAGGGATTGTTTTCTCTGTAGAGCCCCTAGGCAGCAGGTTACAGACGGATAGAGGTACGCCTCTGGAACCAGCTCCTCCTTTCTCCCATTTATCTCTCCTCCTCGGTTTCTTTCCACCTGTCTCTACAAACAATACCTATACGAGAGTAGTAAAACACAGTAGAGGAATGGGTTTCAAAAGAGATCATTTGCGAGGATGGAGGACAAAGACATATTTAAAGAAAGGGAGTGGGGTGGAACATATGAATCCTTTTATTTAATCATTAGTCATTTATGTGGTTCTGTATCATCAACTTTAACAACAGATAACTCTTATACATCCAATGTTAATGTTGTTTACATATTTTATATATTACCACAAAACCCACAAGCCTGTCAGTAAAACAAATTATATTCCTAGACATTTTTTTCCAATATATGAATCAAGACTGACTCCTACTGGTGTTTGTTTGTAAGGTCAGTCTAGCCTACACATTGCAAATCTAATTGATCCCCTTATATTATTAAGTGTATTTTGAGGTGCATTAGGCAAAAGTATTTCCATTCATCTTTTTCTTGAAAAATGTGACCCCTTTTGTCAATGTCATGTACAAGGCTTAATAAGGTCTGCACATAATGTATTATAACACACGTTTCGGGGATGAAAAGTATGCATGTTAACTTCATACCTCAATTTCAATCGAGATTATACAAGACAGACCTCGCCTCACAATATGACATTATTTTTCAACACTGGTCCTTTAAATAGCCTATTTGACAATGAAACCTTGGTTACAACCAGGAAGTGACGAAAAGATAGCTAGCAAGCAAGTGAACTCAGTTGCAGAGTACCTAGCTAGCTAGATTATCTGTAAACTGTACCCTGGTTTAGTCTTCCTACTCTAAACTCTGTTCCTTTCAATAGAGACGAAAAACAATATATAACATGACGTTTTAATGGTTAGATATCCATTTAAAAGGTAAATTTCCAACGAATCTGCAAAGACTGTGTACCTGAGATGGCTTGTTTTGTCGTAGCTAGCCTAGTAGATTAGCATAGCTATCAAAATTCGCTAATAATTTAAGTGCAGTTTTCGTCAAATGTTTTGTGAGTTGTGCGATATTATCTCAATTTCACAATACATTAAAAAATATAAATGAATCACCAATTGTTGTATCTGTGAATTATAACGTTGAGACAGAGTTAGTCGCTGTCCATGGTGCTGGTCAGCTTTGCGTGGAACATGTATGCATTGTAAATAATGTAACTTTATCACTTCATCAAATTACGATTTATATACTTATATTGCAGAAACTTGAGACCAGTAGAGGCGGGGACTTCTTTTGTCACGTTTCGTGTGTGTGTGTGATAGTGTTAGTTAATAAATAACCTTGCAGTATTGTGCCCATACGAAAATACTCTGGTTTTGTATCTGTGTACAAGTATGTGTCCTGCCCTGTTTCCATACTACCTATTATTCTGTGTGTCTAACTTCCAGTGCCCAACAAGATGGACAGCAGCAGCACGCCTGTGCTCTGTACAGTTAAGCCTCCAGTTAACCTGCAAGTTGGAGACACAAAGACAGACACATCACAATCTGGTGTCAATGTCGTAGATGTTACCTTCCCTGTTGGACAGCCTGTCAATGTAGGTCCACTTCCCTCTGAAGCACTGCATTTGAAATTACATGAGCACTTATATTTTGCTTAACTTGTGCACACTTTATTCATATTACCAGCTTTTTGTCTAACCAACTATGCACTGTAGTGGTCAATCAAAAGCGCTTTCATCTTTGGTGGGCTTTTTCATAATACTAGTTATGTGTGTAGAGAATCCTGCAGACATAGATTGTTCAAGTCAGAAATATGTGCACTCCACAACAAAGCAGTGCAAATATGCACAGCACATACAATATTACAGTATTACAATATGGTCTCTTTCAAAGACAGAAAATAGCTGAAGTTTATTTTTTTTACAACACATATATTAAGTTATAAAAAAAGGAAAAGAAAAATGCTGCAATATCTTCCCTGGCTGGACATCAAGGGATACTCTACCCTAACCGCTCACTCTCTCCTCTTCTCCTTCTCACTCAACCTTTTCCTCTTGCTGCTATGTTGCCTTCCCTTATTGTAAACAGGTAATTTTGTGGTTTTGTTTATAGTGCTTTCATCCTGATTGATGATATATACATATTTTTTTTTAATACACACTCAAATGACACTCGAGAGTAAAACCTCAGCTCAAGTCTCTAAAACTAAACACGTTCTCTGCTTTGCACCCGATTTGCAAATTCAACATGGCCCTCTTTGCCATGCACTGTACACCGTTCTGTACATAAGAGAAAAGAACCGGACATGAAGTCACTTGTTTGCCATTTCAAAACACTACCATTCAAAATGGAACACCCATGGACCAATTGGCCAACACACGTGCCATATGGCCAAACCCCTAATTGCTTAATTGTCAACTCATCATTCGGAATGTAAGCATGGTTGAGTATATTTCAATATACCAACAATGGAAGCCGACATTGGAATGAGAGGTGTGAAACATTAATCTTCTCCTACACTGTCTTGAAATGTAAATTCAACAATCCAATGCGCATATATGAATAACTGTGAATATGCTGTATGTGTGTGTCTGTGGTGTGTGGTGTACTAGAATAGTGACTAGATTAGTATTCTTGCAAAATCGTATCGTAGACCTTTTGCCCTTTGGCTTTTCTGTCTATAAGCACTCATGTAAATACATTCCAAGGAGAAATGCTTCTTCTCTGGCTTGTCTTTGAGAGAACAACGTTATATTCTAGAGAACATGCATATCTTATTCTTCATTTTCAATAATGTATCTGTTGCAGCCCTCCTATTGCTTTGAGGAGTGAAATTAACAAAAGTAGACGGCGCTGGAGCAGCTTGACTTCAAAGGGTCGTCTGTTGCTTCTCAGCCTCGGACGAGGGAGGAGTGAACGTCCGAGCGCAGGAGCAGTCTGCTCTAACTGTCCCTCTTTCTTCCAGGTGAAGGAGCTGTGTTTCAAGAACTGCTACACTGCCTTCCTGACCCTCCGGCTGCTGAGGAGAGACCCAGCCGACCCACAGGCCCCCGCCCACTGGATCACCTGTCTCAGGGATTACAGCCTGATGCCTGACCCACACACAGAGGGAGGCTCGCAGGACTACTTCACCATTCACAGGCAACAGGTGTGTGTGTGTGTGTGTGTGTGTGTGTGTGTGTGTGTGTGTGTGTGTGTGTGTGTATGAGAAAGAGACATGTAGGACCTCCAACAAATCGTGTTCATGATTTGAAATGGGACTATTTCTCCACCATGTATTCCCTTAAATACTTTTTTAAATCTTTACTCCATGTGAAATGTTTAATGTTTGTGCATGTTTTCGGACGAGTCAATATTTTTGAAGATGTGCACAATTACTGAACTAACGTGTCAAATTTTTGTTGTGATGTTCATAATGATGAGCCAATAATTTGGACTTGTCGGTCGGGTTGCAAAACACACACACCCAACTCTGCTTTATAATCTCTGCTGGGTGCTGGTCTGGCTGGGGAAGGATGCCCGCTCCCTAAAAAGCCCTTTAAATCCTTCACTGCGTGTGCGACGGGGCCATTAGTTAGGCCTTAGCGCTGTCTCTCCTCGTTGCAAATGCAGACCTAACAGATAGTCCAGCTGCATTGACAAGACAGTATATATTAGTTCCCGTGTTTATTTACTGATGTTGTCGCTCAAGGCTGATTGCTTATGCATCCCGGTCTATGTTTATTTACTGCTTGTTGTTTGGTGTTAACATATTTTTCCGAGGCTGGGCGAGCACACTTGTCTATTATTTATAAGTGAATATATTCATTGGAATTGTTTTCACTTACTGTTTGCGTTTGCCGCAGATGCTGGTGGAGCCCGACAGGGTGACGTCATTGAGGCTGATCCTGAGACAGCCCTCGTCCTCCTGGATCCAGTTCAGCTTGGAGGACATCCAGATATACCCACATCTGGAGGAGGTCAGTTCACGTCCACAGCACTGCCGGGACGTATCCTTAGAGCAGGTGGGACTCTTTGGATTGTCTCTCAGCGTTAGGTCAGACAGTCGGAGAGCTTGGGCTGCGTGCCAGTCACACTGTCGAGGGGGGCTGTGGGTGGGAAAACGGGCAGACACACAAAGGTAACACCTAGGTGGGGCTTTTCGTCCACCTCCCACCTACTGCACCTGTACCTAGGTGCCATATTCCTGTCAGCCTGTATGAGTAGAAAACCAATGAATCCCACCTCCTCTAAGTGAACAGGGTGAACAGGAGGAGGAGTCGGTGTGTAGTGCGTTGGCATTTACCATGTTTTGGTTTGTCCTCCCAGGAGGAGAAGAGAGAGGTCCCTGATTGGCTGTCTGACCTCACCCAGGCTGGGCAGCACACTCACGTTGAGGTAAAAAAAATCAATCCCCCTCCAGCAACAGCAGTGAGGGGTAAAGGGGAAGCATTCCAAATGTTTATGATACAGTGCTGACTCATCGAAAAATCACGTATTGTTCTATTTTCTCTCGTGTGACATAGGTGCTTCACTAGTTCAAATGTGTAAGTCACGCGTCTGGACAAACGTAGCCTATCAGAGATGTAGAATTATGTCTTAGATAGTTGTGAGGAGTGAAAGTAGCAGCCTCATGCAATGCAGTGATTTCATGGGCAAACGACAACCTCTTTGGCAAAACGATGAAACTAGATAATTTAATCGTTATCAGTCTTGTTTGGATGTGTGAAGTTTTGTATTTTACTGTCTTGTTTCTAGCTGTGTGTGTGTGTGTGTGTGTGTGTGTGTGTGTGTGAGTGCATGTGGAGCATTGGACTCATAGTCTGTTTATGATGTTACCAGGGACTGCCGGACCCCCAGACTGTGTCGTCCAGCCTCCAACAGATGTGGGCGTTGACCGAGGTCATGCAAACCAACCAAACCAGCACATCCATTGGCCGCTTTGACGTGAGTCCCGCCCCGTCCCATTGGCTAGCCGGCCTGACCCCGCTGACCCCGTCTTTGTCTAGTCCATTTAGAAAAAGGAAATTCCATCTGTCCTAGACTCTCATAGCTGTCACTCCAGGTACAGGGCACACCCTGATTGGTTAGCAGGTAATGCATGATCAAAATGGCTGCAGGATAAGCAGAGCTTCATGGTGCTTCCTCTGAATGGAAAGACTCGACTCCCTGTTGCTGCCAAGCAGTTTGCCCAGATTTGTTCACCTCATGCCAAGGCCGGCTGGATTTCCTCACAATCTTTAAAGTGTAATGGGCTGTCAGGCAGCAGGGATTCTATTTGTGTCCCTTTCTTTAAGCGTGTTCTGGAAAACGAGCACTGCTTGATGCTGCCAATGGAGGGAAAATGAGAAACTTGAAAAATAATGCCCAAGTAAATACAGGAACTCTAGGCCTGGCTTCTCTTAATTGTTTCTAAATAAATCTATTGAATTTATTTGAACATTAAACATAAGACTCATTCTTGGAGTTTCTTTTCTCCCTTGACAGATGGAGTACACCATACGCACTCATTATTCCCGGGCCTGTAACCATTTAGCATGGCTAGTTTGAGTTTGCTATTACTTAAATGAAAGTCACAGAGGAAAACGCTCTGTTTATTGCCTCCCATTCCACATTGCAGTCACCATTAGCTAAATTATCAGATGTGTGTGTGTGTATATGTGCGCGCGTGTGTGTGTGTGTGTCTTTCAGGTGGATGGCTGCTACGACATCAACCTCCTCTCCTTCTCCTAGCATTTCAACACATGGACGAAATTCCAGAGGGAAGGATTTTGACTAATCTAATATTATTAACATACATGTATTATGATCAAGCTAATATTTCTTTGCATTGTACAGTAGAGCTTGCTGTCTTTGACACTGTCATGCTGGGACTAATCATGAACAATGTTGTCCACTGGGGGGCAATGGAGCCCAAATGGAAGCTAGAAAACTGTTATGTGTTTGTGTTTGTGTGCGTGCTTGTGCATGGACTGGAGCGTGTGTATGGACTGGAGTGTGTGGACAATATGTAAATACATAATTATATTACTTTACTTGCATCATGAAAAAACGACCACAACTTGCATTATACCATTGAAACAAAGTATAGTGGGAATGTTTTTTCTTATTGTTAGATCAATATCAGTCTTTTCCTGGGAAAATGCATAATGTAGGCTACCCAATAATAAAAGATCGGACATGTCAAAGACCATGATAAAATAAAGAAAAATAATATTACATTTCCTTTATCTTTAATTATGTTTGTTTTGTTCCACGCTCACAGACTGCATCCAAAAGTGCATTCCTACCAACATTACAATGAGCCTCATAATCCATTGTATGTTAATTTCTTTATTTTTATAAAAGGATTTGGCCTGGAAAGAAGCAGTAGCAGTATACGTAGCCGAAAAGTTTTTTTTTCTTTCTTTCTTTTTTTTCTTTTTACGGTAAGAAGGTAATGTCTTCTCTCTTTGTGGTAGTTTGACTTTCCCTGTCATGTCAGATTTGTCCTAATTATGCTAATGTGGTCCATGTCTCTAAAGCAGCATGGTTGCTAAAAAAAATTTACAAAATATATTTTGTAAATCAAACTCATTACGTACACCCTTATGTACACATATGTATTTATTCCCTTTACAATGGGAGGAGATGGATAAGAGGGAAAAATTACTTTTTAGGAATGAAACCCAGCCACTCAGCCTTCTTTTTTTGTTGTGAATGAATAGGAAGGTACATCATTTTGACAAGATACCCAGCCCCATGGTGCATTCCCTTTAGATGAGCAAACTATATATACTGCATATATATATATATATATATATATATATATATATATATATATATATATATATATATATATATATATATTTGAAACCCAGCCTCTTAATAAACCTTATATTTCAGTTGCAAGTTAATAGAACAGAAGATACCCAGCCACATGGTGCATTCCCTTACTTTAGATTTGCTACATGAAGCCTTGTACCTTCTATTTTTGTCCAGTATCCTTTTGATCTGTGTGACGCAAATATCTTTTCCCATCATCACATGGGCCGTGTCCTGCTGAATGATACCTTGTCAAACTTTGACCCGGCAGAAATAAATCATTGGGGGATATGGGGGGTGTCATGGTCGAATCCATCCTCTAATCCAGTAGCTGACAGGAAGCTGATATTGTATGCGGCCCCTTTTCTTCGTTCGGACAAGGTGAAAAGAAGGGTCAGATGTGTAAGGGACTCAGAAGAAGAAGTAGTTACACCAACCTATAACTGCTGCACTGCTAACACGTGCCCAGGGAATATAATATAATGATGAGCTGAATGTCATAAAAGGGCTCTATAGTAAGAATAGCGACCAGATACATATAGTTGGCCAGTGTGGCTGTGTTCTGTATGGATTGGCATGAAGATCTAACATTGGAAAATGTGTGATATGTTGGTGCTAAGAATCTCATGTTCGAATTTGGTTTATTTATTTCCGGCCAACGTCATAAAGGGAATTGCATTTGGAAATATACTAATTGGGGGACATCAGCAAAAGGGAAAATAAATAATTTGAGGAAAAAGTGAATAAAACCATAAAATGTAAACTCACCAATGTTTAATTGGGGTGATCCTAATTTGGTAACCAGGACGTGTATTACAGTACCTAGCTATGCAAAAAAACAAAGTGGATGTTGAGCTACTGTGCATTTGTGACAAATAAAACCAAGTTCCCCCACTAGATGGCACTGGGGTCATAGTTATCACTTTAACGCCGAAAATATATTTTCTGTAGGCAGTCAAACAACCCAGATATTTCATACAACTTCTACTCATTTCAGAGATGCAGCTAATAACACATTTATTTTTTTTATTTTTGTATGAATACGAAATATCTTAAATTATGGGCTGATGTGGGCCAGAGAGACAGACCACTTCACCAAGTATCAGAAAGGGTTTGCCACCACAATCTACAGCTTGGTCAGAGACATTAAACATAGTCAGCCATCTGCTTTGAGAAGAGAAGATTGCCCTTTGGCTTAAAATCATAAATGTCTGGGTTCTATTTTGTGTGCTTTACAGTGAACGAACTGTTTCTGTGCGTCACAATAAGGTGTGACATTCCTACAAGCGTTAAGTGCAGAGTTAGAGGTCAACGTGGTGGCAAACGGAGAGAGACATTGTTGAGAGCAGCGGTTATTTGAGATGTTTCGAGTCAATGTTTTGCATCCCTCGTCCCCAGCAGCAAGCGATAATAAATTAATTGCCTTCGTTCCAAATAGTATCCATGACGGCGGGCTTCTGAGCTTCCTCCAAGCGGTTTCCCTAACTCGCTCCAGCCCCGGTGGGACTGTCAAAAAGCAACAACATTTCACTGTCTGCTGCTCAA